>CM074722.1:350031265-350333765 GCA_037306005.1 Rhinophrynus dorsalis | reverse complement strand
ACGTATTACAGTCACGTTATCATATTAGCATGTTATAGATTCCCCTATAACATCTGTTAGCAGACCAGGGGTTATATATATATTAGATTTATAATTCTAATATGTAATATGATGCTTTCATATAAAATGAATATGAACCTTTGATCAGAGGTAAGCAATATGTGGCTCTCCAGTGATGGACTACAGATCCCATCATCATGGCCTGCTGAGGATGATTAGAGTTGTAGTCCAACAGCTGTTGGATGACCACACATTGCCCACCATGCCTTGGATGTTGAAAGCTACCATTCTAGTAGTCGTGGCATTAAGCCTTCAAATGCTATACATATCTACAACATTGCTTCTAAATGTACTGGAGACATAGCGTTCATTTAAAAGGGCAGTATAGGGCCAATACAGGACCATTTTAAATGTTAGAGTGTGCCCCAAGAGCTCAGGGAATGGCGTTCCCATAGCTCTAAACTCCTCCATTGCCCTCCAGTAAACCTTGGATATCACTGTGATTTGTAAGGATGAATGATGTCAGCACTGAGTGAGGTGCTCATGGGAAATGTCTCTCCTCTTTATCCCCTTAACGACCAGCGGTCGCGGGGTGTGTGGTCCTTTAAGGACCCGATAGAGAATTTCGGCGTGCCGCCCCACGTGACTGATCACGTGGGGCGGCACGCCGAACTGAGGGACTGAAAGAGATCGCTCCGGTCTACAGGAGCGCGGTGAGTAATAGTACGTGACGTACCAGGACCGTCACTGGTCCTTAAGTGCCGGACCAGCGTGACGGTCCGGGTACGTCACCGGACTCTAAGGGCTTAAAGAAGCAAATTTCCCAACATTAGCAAATGGCCAGAGAGGGACCCGTTAGGTTTAGATGGTTGTTCTGGGGGTGCGGCTGGTGGGCGGGGCATTGCAGAGAATTTGTAGGTTATTTCATGACCTATTGATACCTCTTTGTGTAACTGAATACATGATTTAGAGCAAAACCTATGTAATTTTTTTGAGAGACTAATTTACAAACACAAACTTTAGTTTAAACAAACAGCAATGTGAGTTTTATTGCTGTAGAGCAGTGTGATGCACTTATATACATACACCACAAAGTCTGATCTCCTAAACAGAGGGACACCAGGGTGGGGAAGAGGGACAGAGAGAGAGAGAGAAAGAAGGGTATTAAAGAGGGACTGTCCCTCCTAAAGAGAAACACTTGGGAGAAATGTAGAAGCCCATCGACAGTGGATTAGCAGAGTACAAGTGGCTACCTTATGCACTGAACAATACTTGAGAGCCAGTATTTTTGCCAGCAACTCATATCCACCTCCATGAACAGGACATCCAGGGTGAATTGAATATATTAACAAACCTGTGAACTTTCAGGGTCCTGAGATTCAGGGTTTTGATCCAAATCTCTGGGCCTCAGGGTAAAGGGACAAACTCAGCGTCACCTACTACATGATCTGCACCAATTAGCTGCTTTTATAGTCTCTAAATTTATATCAGAAAAACAAAGGGAGAAGTTCCACTTGTTTTGCATTTGTTCAGGCACCTCTAAGTTACAACATCTTAAAGGAATGATTGAAGCACTTCTGGATTAGAACAAACAGGGATTTAGCAACTATAATTTATATTATGGGGAGGTCTAAGGGTTAACATTTTAAAGGTCTCAAGGTCAGCTCAGTTTAAAAGTATCCAGGTATGGTTATTAACTCTAGAGCTAGGGAGTGAGGGCAAAATACAGACACCAATAGGATTTTCTGGCCGTAGAGAGTCAAACAATGGTGGTGGTGGGGTGTGGTGGATTATTAAGAGGTGTTAGTGATCCTTGAAAGAACTATCAAAATTACCTGCATGTGCTAACAATATTTTATTTATGAGACTGGTTTAATGACTTCACTACATATTTCAGTACATTGCACATCACATCAGAAATGAAGGATTAACCATATCTTAGCCTTTGGAGATAGGTTTAACCCCTTAAGGACTGGTGCGCGCACACGTGGCTGGCACTTGCGGACCACGGGGCATTTTTTTTTTATTGGCGACTTCCGGAGCGGCGTGCAGCCGCGACGGGAGCCCTGAACACCATGCTGTGCCAGGACCGTCATTGGTCCTTAAGTGCCGGACAGCCGTGACGGTCCTGACACGGCAATGGTCCTTAAGGGGATAATAAATTCCATCATCCTTTTTTGTTTTAATGCTTTTTAATGTAAAAGCAGTATGTATGTATGTATGTATATCTTTATTTATATGGTGCCACACAGTGTAAGCAGTACCTTGCAATAATAGTAAGTTACAAAAAAATAAATGGGGATAAAATAAGAGTCACAGTCATAGAAACAATAGGAGAGAGGTCCCTGCCCCAAGGAGCTTACAGTCTAAATGGGTAATAGCAGACAGACAACAGGGTATGAGACTGTCAAGTGCTGTAAGTTCAAGTGCCGAGTTTGCCAAGAGATTGTGCATGGTCCTAGTGCTCCATAAGATTAGATTTCAGTGCAGACGTCTTGACATAGAGGGGTTGTTCCAGATGTAGGGAGAGAGCAGTGGAGTAATGAGTTATTGGAGGACCCTGGTACAAATATTTTTTGGGGCCCAATAATACAAAAATATCCTCTCATGGGCCTAAGCAGAACTTGTTGGGACTTGGCGCCGTAGGCCCCATTGAATTCTGGACCTTATCCCAAATGAGCACTATATACCACCTGTAACTACACCCTGTGTCACGGGGTGTTCAGGGTATTACAGAGCACCTGTCTGGTGCACAAAGGGTGAACCAAGAGGCTGTGATTTCAAAAGGGGGGTTTCATATGCCCCACTCATCTATCTCTGCTAGGCGTGAAGGGGGGGGTAAAGGCACAGTGGGGTCCTGCCATATTAGGGGTAGGGTGACCACATTTCCCTTCTGCCATTCCGGGACGTGGTCACCCTATTGCCTTACCTTGAGTCCCTGGTGGTCTAGCGGAGTGCGGAGTGCAAAGTGCTCTGTGCCTCCTCCGGCACAGAGCTGAAGCTCCCACGCGCTGTGCTCAGTAATGCAGAGCGCTGGGAGATGATGTCATCTCCCAGCGCTCTGTATTACTAGAGCGCTTGCCTCCAGATCAGGTAAGTTGCATTGCCGCCCTGGATGTCAGCCTGCAAGCGGCGTCCATGATGTGACACACCGCTTGCAGGCTGACATTCAGGGCGGCTTGGCTTCATTCCGGGACACTTCATTGTCCCGGTTGAAGGGGACGCGGGACATGTCCGTGAAATAAGGGACAGTCCCGGACGTTCCGGGACCCGTGGTCACCCTAATTAGGGGGGAATGTGGGCTATGATGAAATACCATCTCTGATACACTCCAAAATCATAAAATGTATTTTCCTGTATGTTTATATGTGCTCTTAATGTTTTATTTTTATGTGTTTGCTCTTTGAAATACATCTGAATAATTACAATTGAAGAATTAGTTAGGTGTCTGGTCCATTTGAAAGCATAACTAGTGTTTTTCACCATACTGCTTACCTGATGTGACAGTTTAATGAAGTTATAAATACACTGCACAGAGCTTTGTTTCTGTTTTTTTTTCATTCTGTAACACTTCATATATATAATATCACTTTGTATAACAATTTACTGTTAGTATATTTTTATTGAAGGTTTCAAAGAACTAAAAATAATTGGCTGAAAGTACTAAGGGCTGTATTCACTAAGTTTAAAGGGATAGTAATATTTCACAAAAACAGCAACTCCGATTAATCTTCATAGTATTTGGGCCATGGGGTATGTTATTTTGATACTGTCAGTGTTGTAGTACAAGAGTAATTGAATGATGAATTATCCCCCTCCCACCCCTTTTACCTAGTGTAAGCCACCTCCCCTCAGATGTGGAATTTGGTCACTTGACCGGACAGGTCACAGCAAAGGACCGTCTTCTTACTGTGAAGATAACGAGAACCCTGCCCTGACAGGTTTTTCAGGTTTTTCCTTATGATCACTGAAGATTGTCCCTCTCTGTGATCCATCCAGTCTTGCTGCTCAGTGTTACATCAGTAAAAGGGGTGGGAGGGGGATATTTTACCATTCAATTACTCTTGAACTACAACTCTGACCATATTGAAATAACACTCTCCATGGCCCAAATATTATGAAGATTAATTGGATCTGCTTTTATTGTGAAACATTACATCCCTTTAACCCTTTGAGTGCCAGAGTGGTGCAATGCGTTGGACACTCCTCTGCCACTCAGAGGGTTAAGACATGCAATTGTGGTGTAAACCAACTGCTGTAAAAAATAAATAAAAATTTGCCAAAGTCCCATTGATTTAAATGAGGCTTTTTAACCCTTTGACTGCAAGAGAGGTCTACAACACTTTGCTTCAATATATATACACAACAGATGTCATACAGCTTTGATGGATGTTGATTTAAAGTGGACCTAGCACCTTCATTTTTTTTTTTTTTTTTGTACGCATTTGAAAACTTTGTACAAAACTGCCTTTATCTCATGAACCTAAAGTCCAGCAGATGTATAGATTAGAATATAGTCACACTTTTATTTGTGGGCAGAGTGAAAGTGAAAGTATCCTGGTGCAGCACAGAGCTTCATTAGCATATGGTATGTCACTGAAAACATTCATCAGCATATGACACGTCACTGAACATCTTAATCAGCATATGAAACATCACTAACACAGTTCAGGTACTGCAATTAGCTTACAGTTAGCTTACTAACTCTGTATCTGTACATTTGATGTTTTTTTCCCCCAACATGCCACACAGGCATTTTTTAATGCAGTTATCAAATCTGCAAACTTGAATCAAGGTGAAATGTCCACTTTAACATTTTGGTTGCCAAACTGCATTACTACCAGTAGATTAGTAGTACCTATTAATAAGCAAATGATAAAAGGAACAATGAAAACTGACAATGCAGTTCAGTAATCTAAGCAAGTGCAATTCTGCAGCAAACAGCCCCATACAGAACAAATACAAATTCAACAAATTCCCATTGATTTAACCCTTTGAGTGCCAGAAGGGTACGTAATGCATTGCGTACTACTCTGGCACTCAAAGGGTTAAATTGGGCTTTTAACCCCTCGAATCCTAGCAATGTCTCCAACGTATTCAAGTAGTTGAAATCCCAATTTAATTACAATTGCAGTTTCCTTTTATCCACACCTAGGAACTTTCAAAATGAGCTGACCCGGAGATCTTGTAAATATTAACCCTTGAAGTTCCCATTATATAGATTATCTTCGATACTTCCCTGATCTCTGTCATCGAGAGCTGTTCCAGTCAGTCCTCAAAGAACTGTTAAAGGGATAGTATTGTCAATTTAAAAAAAAAACAAAAAAACAAAAAAAAAACCAACAAATATTGTAGCTATTTCAAAATTAAGCTAAATGCCCCCAGTCCCATCTCTCAAACTTTATGATTTGAGAGATATTCGGAAGTAAAGTTCCCCCCTCCCTCCCTGAGATTGCGCAAGAGAAAAAGAACCACTTCGTTTGCAAGTACACTTTGTAGACCATTCCAATGAAGTAGTTCTTTGTCTCTCTCATGATCTCGGCTCTGCTGAAGAGCCTCCTGCAGTCAGCTACAGCGCTGACGTCAGGGAAAAAGGAGGAAAGGGGGATGGGATGGGGGCATTTAGCTTAATTTTTAAATAGCTACAATATTCGTTTTTGTTAACAATACTATCCCTTTAACCCTTTGAGTGCCAGAGGGGTATGCAGCACATTGCAAAGGTTTAATCATACCTGGGAACTTTTTCTTCTAGAGTCCCCGGAGGACTGCCGTGGTGCCGATGGGCAGAAATAAATGATGCTAATTGCTCTACAAAGGGGTTGGGTTTAATTGTGGGTGGGGGAGGGGCTTAACAAGCTGTATAATAAAGTGGACAGGAAGTGGGCGGAGAATAAGCCTCTGTCCCCAGAGACCATACCTCCCAACATTTCAAATTGCCAAAGAGGGACACTTGTATTTTACAGGGTGTTGTTGGGGGCGTGGCTGGTGTGCAGGGCATTACTGAGAATTTTTAGGCAATTTTATGACCTATTGACACCTCCTTGTGTAACCTAATGAATGACTTATAACAAGACCAAAGTATTTTATTTACACAGGCTAATTTATAAACACGTATACTGACTTTAAACAAACAATAATGTGAGTTTTATTGCTATAGAGCAATATGATACACTTATATACACACCACACAGTCTGATGTCCTAAAACAGGGATACCAGGGTGGGAAAGAGGGACAGAGGGATTTAGGACTCAAAGAGGGACGGTCCCTCCTAAAGAGGGACACTTGGATGGTATGAGAGACCCCGCAATTCACTGCAAAAATGCAGTCTCCTGAGCAAATCCAGAGAGTTCCCAGGTGTGCCATTAATATACAACTTTAACCCTTTGAGTGCCAGAAGGGTATTCAACGCTTTGTTTTACAATGTGTTAGACACCCCCTCTGGCACGAAAAGGGTTAGCATATCACTACAGGACACACACAACACAAGCCGGCCCTCTCCCTTTGCTCTCTTGATACAAATGACACCGATTTAAAGACTAAAGAAGCAATTAACTGAAGCAGAATATATAATAGGTAGTACTGGGCCCTCTCATCCTGAGAAGTTGGCCCTTCACCCTGAGATTTGAGTTAAACCTTAAGTGTTTGTGGTACACTTTTATCCCCTGTGGCACAATTGGTTTGTTCCAGAATTAAACTTATTTAGTTTGCTGAATACATCCCCAGGGGCCTAATGCACTAAAGAAAAGGGGAGGAATTCTGGGTCAAACTGTATGCATTGCAGGGGACAAATCAAAATTCCCATTGTTTTAAATTGACCTTTTGGCTAATAGAGTGCTATAAGTCTCCAATACATTTCTCCAACACATTGCAAAGCAATGAGTTGGAGATCACTCATGGGGTTAAAAGTTCCATACGAATAAATATGAAGTTGGAGATTTTTTTTTTTTTAAATACCCTCCCCCCATTCAGGCCCCCAAATGTTTTATAATACACGACTTTGAACACTTTCCTATATTAATCGTATTAGATTATAATTTCCGATTTGTTAATGCAGTTTTATAAGAGCCATAGGAACTGAATTAAACCAAACTGAGGCCACATTATGACACTTTAATGGTAAGGTTCTGATTTGAATGAACAAGAGTGCATTAAAGTTTATGGGATCGTTGATAAAATAAATGAGTTGAATCTGCCTTGGCACATGTGACGCCCACTCCAAATGAATGTGGAATGAGAGACCTAATTGTTAGGAAGATGTAAATTGGTTGGCATCTTCTTTTGAAAATGCACGCAGGGGTTAACATGTCCCAAAGCTTCATGATGCTACCAAGAGGGGGATTTGTGATATAATGGGCCATGTGGTTAACGCTGGTTACAAGCAATTGTGACGCAGGTCATCTACACTATAGAGAAACAAGAAAAATTGCTGTTGATTTAAATGAGGCTTTTAACCCTATGATAGGTCTCCAGTGCCTTGCTTTGCAGCACACTGGAGACAAAATGGGTTTAACCCCTTAACGACCCTTGACGGCCATAGTACATCATGGGTCTATCTGAGTTAATGACCCATGACGTACTATGACCGTCATGGAATTCCGGGCTCCCCCCGCGACTGCACGCTGTTCGGGGAGTCCGGAACCGTAAATAATTAAAAAATGCTCAGTGGTCCTTAACTGACCACGCAGTGGCAATCAGCCGGTCGTTAAGGGGTTAAAAACCCCATTTACATTAATAGGAATTGCAGAGCAATGCATTGGTTACCCCTCTGTCACTCAAAGGGTTAAAGCGGAACTAACGCCTCCAGTAAAGTCGCCTTGCAATACTTAGACAGGTGGTAACTAGGTTACTAATCATTATTTTACCTCTCAAAAGTGCCCACGAATAAAGTTATCCTTAAGGTTCCGAGACTGACGGCCAGGTTACTGCAGCCTGTGTGCCTGCGCCATCAGTCTCTTCTGAAGCCGTCCAGGCCAGTGCAATGCCTATGAAGGGTGACTGGAACTGACTGCGTAGGCGCGCATTCAAGCAATTTATATTGATACTTACAGTGTTGGTATAGTTCACAATTGCTCAGCCTGCATATAGACCAATGTCTTTCTAAACAGCATCATAAGAAAGTCACACCACCAAAACCTATTGTGGATTGACATTAAGGTGGTCCCAGAATTACAGCATTACATTGAAAGTAATTTAAAGAAAACTAGGTCTAAACCACAGCCGACTGGGTAGAGGAAGTTTAAATCCCCCCACCGTTTTGAGGTTTTTGTGTTCTATTTCGAGAACGAAAGCTTCTGACTAATCATGTTTTGGAAATGGTAGTTAGAAAGATGTGTGGGCCGGGCACAATACGTTTCCCCGGATTTGGAATCACTGAGTAACCTGTGAATGTTTTGTTAGAGCTGTCTTCTCATGCCCTGTCACTTACTACTGGAAAGAGACAAGCCACTTACAAGAATAGGAGAATATGCTGAGAAACAAGCAGGCACTGTGGCTACATGAAGGGAAGTGAAGTGGTTACGGTTTTGCATAACAACCAGTTGTACCACACACAATGCAGCATTATTTAACAATGTGATTAACATGACCACAAGGTGCTCCTGCAGCATTGCGAATTGCATATATGTTCAGTGAATCCTATCACTGTACAGAATTTAGACTCTTTATTCGAAAACTAATTATATATCAAATTTGGGTAAATTAGCCTTTTTAGATGTTAGACATTCCTCCAACGCATATCTAGAGTCCAAGAGCTTAAAGGAGAATTGACCCTTTGTATTAGTACAACAAATGTACACCCACTGTTGGGAAATTTTAATTAAACAAGATTATTATAGCTCAAACTTATATTGTTTTATATTTTTAAACAATTATTAGCAACATTTTTTATATAATACACTTTATTGGAGTCGGTGATAGGAACAGGACCCTCTAGTGAACGCTATAGAAAATACGGTTTAATGTAAGACAAGACTGAGCTGTAATACATTTTTAATGAAGTATCTACCTTTGTTTTGCTCAGCAGGAAAAAACCCTGTGGCTCTCTGACTAGTCCAAAATTGCTCAGGTACATAATCTCAAAAGGACTTACAAATTGAAGAAGGGGGTATTTTAAAGGGATTCTAATTCTTAAAATGTAAAAAAATATATGTTGTAGGGTTTATCCCCCCGAGTAAAAGAATGGTACTCCCACTGCTGAAAGGTGTTTTATTTAAAAGTTATTACAGCTCAAACTTGAATTTTTAGCTGCAGTATCCCAGTGGCCTGAAATTGTACAGTGGAGCTGTTGCTACACCATCCTATGGACTGCTCTGGTCTGTAGCCCATAAATCTCCATAGGATGGTGTAGCAACAGCTCTATTGTAAATTTTTAGGCCACTGTGAGAGTGCACCTAAAAAATTCAAGTTTGAGCTGTAATAATTCTATATTATAATTTGCTAAAGATGTTTGTCAGAAGCTGTCATGCACAGTAGAGATGGCTACATGCTCTGCAGTCATGCGCAGTATAGACTGCCCGTGCCGCGGCTGATATGGAGCAGAGCGCTCCGAATTCAGAGCGGAGTCCACTCAGTGCACGTCAGGTGCTCAGAGAGGACTCCGGTCTGAATTTGGACCACCCGCTCCGTATCAGCCGCGGCGCAGGCAGTCTGTAATGCAAATGACTGCAGCGCTGCCAGTGTTGGACTGTGCACACGGGCCTTAAAACTAGTGTTTGAATAAAACACCTCTCAGCAGTAGAAGTTGTTTTATTCGGAGGCACAAACTCTACAACATATATTTGTTTTACATCTTAAAGGGATAGTAACACTTCGTTTTAACTTTATTTTATTTTGTAGGCATTAAAAAAACATGAAGAATGATATAAGTCTTATCTCTCAAACCTTTATGGTTTATGAGATATTCACAAGCAAAGTTCCCCTCCCCGCCCCTTTTACCTAGTGTAAGCCATCTCTTCTCAGATGTGAGTCTGGTTGTATGACAGTACAGATAACAGAAGGGGACAATTTTCTTTGTATGAAAACAATGAAAGCCCTTCCCCCCTTGACAAGTTTTTCAGCTTTTTCCATTATCTTAATTGAAGATTGTCCCTCTCTGCAGTCTACCTGGGCATCTCCCTTCTGATCTGATTGAACAGGGGGGGATACTTTGTTTGTGAATATCTCTTAAACCATAAAGGTTTCAGAGATAAGACTTATATCATTCTTCATGTTTTTTTAGTGCCTACAAAATAAAATAAAGTTAAAATGAAGTATTACTATCCCTTTAAGTATTACTATCCCTTTAAATATAATATCTGTCTGACAAGCTTTCTGTCTGTGTCTCTCTGTCTATATATGTTTCTCTTAGGCTATTTTCAAGTGTAATATGAAACATTTTAGCAAACCTTTTGGAGGCCTGTACCCATTGGTACATTTTATAGTAAGAGTACTTGCCTGGGTCCACAGTACAAATGGCCCCTAATGCCAATCCACTAAAAGGTATTTCTGTTTCTTCCTTACTGGCTTTAGTCCAGGCAACTAGAACTTTTAATAGCATCAAGTTTTTAATTAACTTTCAAACCTTAGACACATGCTAGACAGAAGTGGGCAGAGACCCAGAATTTTATACGTAATACTATTAGCGAAGGACGTTTAACTTTTCAGATTAAAGGGAGAATATGCTATTTAGTTTAATGTTTTGGTGCTACAGCTTTAAATCTCTCTCAGAGATCTAAAAGGACTTTATTGTTTAAGAACGCATGCTTAATTCATTGAGGACCAGAGGGATGCAGAACACTCTGGCCCTTGAGGAGT
Organism: Rhinophrynus dorsalis; assembly: GCA_037306005.1. Taxonomy (NCBI): domain Eukaryota; kingdom Metazoa; phylum Chordata; class Amphibia; order Anura; family Rhinophrynidae; genus Rhinophrynus; species Rhinophrynus dorsalis. The sequence continues at coordinate 350,322,973 of CM074722.1, read as the reverse complement.
TAATGTTACATTGGTCTTATAAGGGAAGGAAGTCAGAATAATACAGTGACAGCTGTTAAACACTTAAAGGGACAGTAATACTTAAAAATTACTAATCCCAATATTGTAGTACTAAAAAAGAAATTAATTGCACCCAGTGACATCTCTCAAACCCTTATGGCTGCAAACCAAGCACACGTAGAAGACCTTTTAAGTGAATGTTTTCTTTTTTATTATCGCAATCTTGGCTCTGCTGAAGAGCCGCCGGATGATCTTAGGACAGGCTTCCCCTGCAGCCAGCTACAATGTGAGGGAGGGGGAAACTTTGTGAGTGAATATCTCTCAAACCATAAAGGGGTCAATTCATTTCTTTTTTTAGTACTGCAGTATTGGGATTAGTAATTTTTAAGTATTACTATCCCTTTAAGAACCAGAGGCATGTCCAGTGCTTTGCTAAGCATTGTCCTATACTCCCTTGTGGTCATTAAAAGGTTAAAGATATCTGCATCCTATGTGATCAAGATAGTGATGTTCACACATATACCTATTTGACAAATCCACATAACAGCAAACCCCCCCCCCCCTTAGTACATTTTGTGCTAAGATGTAATACTCAAACTTAAAGGGATAATAATGTTTCACAATAAATGCAGCTCCAATTAATCTTCATAGTATTTGGGCCGTGGAGAGTGTTATGGCAATACTGTCAGAGTTGTAGTTCAAGGGTAATTGAATGATAAAATATCCCCCTCCCGCCCCTTTTACTGATGTAACACTGCTCACCACAAAGTGTGGATGGATTGCAGAGAAGGACAATCTTCAGTGATAATAAGGAAAAACCTGTCAAGGGGGGTCAGGGTTTTCATTGTTCTCACAGTAAGAAGATTGTCCCTTGCTGTTATCTGTCTGGTCAAGTGACCAGATTCCACATCTAAGGTGAGCAGTGTTACATCAGTAAAAGACGGGAAGGGCATACTTTATCATTCAATTACTTTAGAACTAGAACTCTGAAAGTATTGAAATAACACTCTCTATGGCTCAAATACTATGAAGATTAATTAGAGCTGCTGCTTTTGTGAAACATTACTATCCCTTTAAAGGGACATCATCCCCCTCAAAAAAAGTAAAAAGGTTAATTCCCATGTACATTATTTTTTTTAAACATTTTTTAATTATTATTTCACCTGGTATAATGTGAAAAAAAGGTTACAGGCTACAGTTGGGCAACATTTATTATCAGGCTTGTTTAACCTCGAGTGCAGGAGAGGCGTCAACGCATTGCGTATCAATGCATTACACATCTCTCTGGTCCTCAAGGTTAAAAACCTCATAAAGTGGTATACATTATTGTTTCAGGAGCATTTTGAAGCATCACCTTTTGGTTCATTCAGTCACTAATCTTTTGATTACTTGAACCAGTTTCATATAAATAAAAAAACATGGTCCGATAACATACATATCTGTCTTCATATTCACAAGAAAAGCAAGTTTGCAATCTATTTTTGGGACTTATGGATTTAAGATATACATTTTCCAAATGCCAATTTGAAATACATGATAACCATCTAGTGATTAGCTTACCAGTAGTACTATCATCCATCCTAATTACTGCGTTAGTCAGAAATCCTACTTCTGCCGAGACTGATGGCCAGGTGACAGCACTTTATTGGCATCTGCGCGCCTGCGTTGTCAGTCCCTTCTGGTACCTTTAGGTACAATGCAACACCTCCTAGAGGAGCCTGGGACTGACAGCGCAGACACATAGATTTCTGTAAGCAAAGATGTCTGCGCTGTTGCCTGGCTGTCAGTAGGATTTCTGAGTAACGTGGTAATTAGGCTGGATAATTGTACTATTGGTAAGCTAATCACTATATGGCTAATTATTGGAGGTGGGGACTTTATTTGGGGTGATAGTTCCCCTTTAAGCTCATTAATTAATAATGGTATCAATAAAATTCTTTAAATAATATTCAAATATAAAGTACTTCTCATCTGAAAATAGAGGTCTTCCATTTTAAATGAAAACACCGGTAATATAAGTTTGTCAGCATTTGTGGAATCATCAAATTTTTGCTGGGACATTGTAACTAGGGTGACCACATTTCCCTTCTGCCATTCCGGGACGTGGTCACCCTAGTTGCCCCATCATACCTTAAGTCCCTGGTCCCTGAAGCTCCCGCGCGCTGTGCTCAGTAATGCAGAGCGCTGGGAGATGATGTCATCTCCCAGCGCTCTGTATTACTAGAGCGCTTGCCTCCAGGTAAGCTGCATTGCCGCCCTGGATGTCAGCCTGCAAGCGGTGTGTCATGTCATGGACGCCGCGAGCGGCGTCCATGATGTGACACACCGCTTGCAGGCTGACATCCAGGGCGGCTTGCCTTCATTCCGGGACACTTCATTGTCCCGGTTGAAGGGGACCCGGGACGCGGGACATAGCCCTAAAATAAGGGACAGTCCCGGACGTTCCGGGACCCGTGGTCACCCTAATTGTAACTGAAACAAACAATAACAGATTTATCAATGGCTGACAAAACAATAGGGAAAAATTAATAGATGCACAGAAAACTTCCCTCAGCATTATATATTTTTATTTTTTTTTCCTCAAAGCCCGGTCTTCTGAGGAAGGTCACGTCTTTATCCCTGTGAAATTCTGGACATTGACTGCAGTCTGGGCAAAATGTTCTTTTATTCAGGGGAGGGCTGGTTTGGGGGGCAGGGGGGCAATTGCCCCCTGGGCCAGTCATATGTCTGGGCTGGTGGGCCACTCCTGCTTGTTCCTGCAAATGTAGCTACAATAATGATACCACAGAGCTTATAACTGACAGGGGGCTACAATCCAAGTAGATCTACAATAGTAGCATATTCTATTAGATGGTATCACTAGTGTAGCTCTACTTAAATTGTAAGCTCTGTAGTTGCACCAGTGTAACCCCATTTCATTTGTAAGCTTTGTGGTATTGCTTGCCTTACTTCACAACATTAACCCTTTGAGTGCCAGAGGGGTATTCCACACATTGCTTTGCAATGTGTGGCATACCCCTTTGGCACTCAGAGGGTTAATGGCAATTATAAAATTAACAAAAGTGGGTGGACTGGGACAGTGGGCTGGAACAAGAGTAGAATCGGGCCACTTGATTGTAGTTGCCCACCAGGCCACAAGTTGCCAGCCCTCCCCTGCTTTTATTTGTTTACTAGTATATAAGCCCGTGTACACGGGCCAAGGTCCAGGTGATGTTAACCCTTTGAGTGCCAGAGGGGTAAGGAATGCATTGCTTTGCGTACCTCTCTGGTACTCAAAGGGTTAAGAGGCTGGTCCTGCTCTGCGTTCCTGCTGCCTACTCAGTCATTCACTGTAGAGACTGGCCAAAAGCACAGAATGCTCCCAGCACAGAACTCCCAGCATTCTGTGAGTTCAGGCAGTCTCTACGGCACATGACGGCTTCTGACAAACATCCTAGCGAATTATTATATAGGATTCCGTAGCAGAACTTCTCGACATAATACTTGTGTCTGAACATTAGAAAATCAAGATTTATGTGCATGTGACAGGAATTTCATACACTTGACTGGTATTGTTAAAATTGCCTATGTGAATAAGAAGTCCAGAAATGTTAAAATCTCCAAAAACGTTTTCACGAAGAAAATACCTAAGGAAAAAAAAAAAGATATTGTTATTTTTTACTGTATTTTTATTATGCAGCTATTATTATATAATTGTATAGTAAATTAAGAGCAATTCTGATGTCCTTTATGGCATACAAAGGCTTTTCTTGTGAAGCTGTCATTAACCATTTACCAGCCAGAGGGGTGTGCATTGCTTCACAATGTGTGGCACACCCTTTTGACCCTTAAAGTTTAAGACTTTCTATGTTTTATGTACAATTTGAAGTGTTAAAGGGATAGTAACACTTCGTTTTGACTTTATTTTATTTTGTAGGCATTAAAAAAACATGAAGAATGATATAAGTATTATCTCTCAAGCCTTTATGGTTTATGAGATATTCACAAACAAAGTTCCCCTCCCTCCCCTTTTACCTAGTGTAAGCCATCTCTTCTCAGATGTGAGTCTGGTTGTATGACAGGACAGATAACAGAAGGGGACAGTTTTCTTTGTATGAAAACAATGAAAGCCCTTCCCCCCTTGACAAGTTTTTCAGCTTTTTCCATTATCTTAATTGAAGATTGTCCCTCTCTGCAGTCTACCTGGGCACCTCCCTTCTGATCTGGTTGAACAGGGGGGGATAGTTTGTTTGTGAATATCTCTTAAACCATAAAGGTTTCAGAGATAAGACTTATATCATTCTTCATGTTTTTTTAATGCCTACAAAATAAAATAAAGTTAAAATGAAGTATTACTATCCCTTTAAAGAAGCAATGTTATGGCCAATCATGTATAAGTCTTTATCTAGAATTTATCTAGTTGTTTGTTTATATAGCGCCAACTAATTCCGCAGCACTATACAATTGGGAATAGACATACAGAGGTATTAAATAGTACAATCAGTGTGGAGAACAGAAGGATCAGAGGGCCCTGCTCCTGAGAGCTTACAGTCTAGAGGAAGGAAGGTTTGAAAGAGAGGGCGTAAGTGCTATTGGGTTTAAGTACCTCCTGCCACATGAACTGCCGGTCAGTGGATGGGAGTGAGAAGTGCTGTTGAGTGCAGTGGTCCAGGGAAGGGGTGAATCTTGCTGATATTTATTGAGGCCGTTGATAGGCTTCCCTGAAGAGGTGAGTTTTCAGGGAGCGTCTGATTGGGTGGGGGAGGGAATTCCAGAGCTGAGGTGCAGCATGGGAGAAGTCCTGTAGGCGGGAGTGGGAGGATGTGATAAGAGCTGTGGATAGCAGAAGGTAGTGTGCAGAGCGAAGATGGCGAGTGGGAGTGTATTTGGAAATGAGAGATTAAATATAGGAGGGTGCGGTGTTAGTAAGGGCTCTATAAATTAACACCAGAATTTTGAATTTAATTCTGTATGCTAATGGGAGCCAGTGTAGGGATTGACAGAGGGGGTTGGTGTTAGGGAAGCGATGAGTGAGGTAGCTTAGTCTTGCAGCAGACTGTAGTGGGGTTAGTGTGGTGAGAGGAAGGCAAATTAGTAATGAATTACAGTAGTTATGACGGGACATGAGGAGAGTTTGGATTGTAATTTTGGTAGTGTTTTGTGTGAGAAAGGGTCGGATTCTAGAGATGTTGTGGAGGTGGACGCAGCATGAGTTGGAGATGACTGGATGTGAGGAATAAAGGATAGGGCAGAATCAAATGTGACCCCCAGGCAGCGAGCTGTAGTTGGTAGAGGATGTGTTGTTTTCCACTGTGTATTTTGCATTTGCAAAGTGTGTTAATTTGTCTGCATAAGACTTTGTGTGTGCAGAAATGTTCCACATGCCCACGGACTATACCTGTTAAGGTGGGCTTCTTTTCATACCTAAAACCGCTCACCTTTCCTGCCCCCCCCCCCCCCCCCCGGGTAACAGCAGGGAAAACCAATCCTCCCACCTCACCCCTGACTTCCCGCCAATTGTAAAGATCAGACCCCATTTCTTTGTTCTGAGGGGGGTGGAGAGAGCAAGAATGCCCTACATCTTACCTGTCTTCAGGTGTACACCCTCTGCCATTTTTGTCTTTGCTTTACACTGCATATTGAATTACTTTTAAAGCTACCAAAACATGCAAAAAAAACCCAAAAAAACCTTTTGACTTTCCTTCCAGAGTCGTGGAATATGCTCTTATCTTGTTGAATAGAATCCACCACACATGATCTTTCTACAAACTTTTACCTTTTTTGTGGCTTCCATTGGGACAATGAATCAAGTCTGGGAAGTGTATGTGCTGTTCTGCTACTGGTGGTTGACAGTGGGATAATCCTGATGAAGCAGACATTGTATATGTGGTTCTGTGACTACCAGTGGACAATGGAACAAAGCTGGGGTTTTAGTATAAGGGCTGTATCTGTAGCTACTTGTGGAACAATGCTGGAACAAGAATGTGGGATAAGGCCATGTATGAGTGATTCTATGGCTACCAGTTAATAATGGAATAAATCTGCAGTGTCAGACAGTATATATGTGGTTCTGTGTAGGTGTCTAGTGAGTCACTGATGTACCATGATTCAGGTGGCCGACTAAAAATAAAATTCATCTATATGTTAATTAACTACTATCAGCAGGACATCTGCAGATGTATCAAGAGAGGGATGATACTATTATCAGAGGAACAAGGTTGGGGAAGGAGACAGTGTATGTTTGTTTCTGAGGCCACCAGTGGACAGTAGAGCAAGACTAGGGTGCTAGACAGTGTTTGTGTAGTTCTGTGGCTACCAGTGGAATAAAGATGGAGAGCAGACAATGCATGTGTGGCTCTATGGCTGCCAGTGGACAGTAGAACAAAGCTGGGGTGTTAGAAAGTGTATGTGTGGTTCATTGAGTAATAAGGCTGGAGTAGCAATGAGTGCATATGCATTTCTATGGCTGTCAATGGACAATGGAATAAGGCTGGGTTGTCAGAAGTGCATGTGTGGCTCTGTGACCACCAACAGGACAAGGGGATAGCAGATAGTGTATGTGTGGTTCTGGGTCTACCTGTCTAACAAGGCTGGGGTAGCAGACAGTGTATGTGTGGTTCAATGCTGACAAATGGATAATAGAATAAGGAGGGGAAGTAGACATTATATATGCGGTTCACAACTACAAATGGACAATGGAACAAGGCTAGGGTATCAAAAGTGTATATGTGGTTCTTTGGCTGTCACTGGAATAATGTTGGTGATGCAGACAGTATATGTGTGGTTCTGTGGATACCAGTGGATGTTTAAATGGCAACATTACCATCTCTTGCTTTGCATTGATCAAATTAATTTATTGGTAAATTCTGTCCTGCACTGACTCTCAGAAAATCTGGTCACTTTTCAAATAGGCGATTTTGAAAATTCATTTAAATGAACCTAAGTTGTTATAAGGTGTTTGCTCCACTTTATAGAAGAAAGATGTTATGAAATCATGTAGTTAGTTTTTACACACTCATTCAGTGATTTACTAAGGCTGATGTACTAAGAAGAACTGGAAAAATACTGGAGCAAACCAGCTGCATTCATATAAAAATGACCACTGATTTAAATGAGACTTTTAACCAATTGAATGCTGTATTGGAGACATCTCTAGCATTCAAGCGGTTAAAAGCTCAATTTAAATCAACAGGGATTTGGGGATGTTTTGTTAGTCCCTCTGATGCATTTGGTTTGTCCAGAAATGTCTACTACTTAGTGCATCAGCCTCACTGTAGTGAATGACTTGTCTAATTCAAGTTGTGTGTATATAACATACCTGCCAACTGTCCCTGGTTTTGGCTCCCAGTCACTGGATCCTGCTGTCCCTGTTTTATCCCTGGTTCTCTAATTGAATTTCAACTCCATATGTTATATGCTTGTCATTAAAAGATTAATAGCCAATGAACTTCCTCATATGTTAATCTTGCTTTTAATGTGATTTATATAGTATTTAGGTGTGGTTAATGTCTGTTCCACTGTAGAACTGCATTTTTATGTCTGTTGTATGAGGTTCTCTGTTGTACTGCATGGTACGGTGACATCCTTCCCAACAGTTTAAATGGCCAAAGAGAGACACTTTAGTTTTAGGTGGTATTACTGTGGGAGTGACTGGGGGGAAGGACATTGCCGGAAATGTTTAAGTTACTTAATGACCTATTCACAGTTCTTGGTTTATAGTAAGAGAAAAATATTTTATTTACACAGACAGAGGCGTAACTAGAAGCCACCAGGCCCTGGTGCAAGAATTGCCATGCCCCCCCCCCCCGACCACATTGGCCTCCTCATCCACAATGCCCCCTTCATCTCCACATTGCCCCTTCCACAATGTCCCCCTTCCTCTCCACATTGCCCCTTCCAAAATGCCCCCCTTCATCTCCACATTGCCCCCCTTCATCTCCACAATGCCCCTTCCACAATGCCCCCTTCATCTCCACAATGCCCCTTCCGCAGTGCCCCCTTCATCTCCACAATGCCCCTTCCGCAGTGCCCCCTTCATCTCCACATTGCCCCTTCCACAATGTCCCCCTTCCTCTCCACATTGCCCCTTCAAAAATGTCCCCCTTCATCTCCACATTGCCCCTTCCAAAATGCCCCCCTTCATCTCCACATTGCCCCTTCCAAAATGCCCCCCTTCATCTCCACATTGCCCCTTCCACAATGCCCCCTTCATCTCCACATTGCCCCTTCCACAATGTCCCCCTTCCTCTCCACATTGCCCCTTCAAAAATGCCCCCCTTCATCTCCACATTGCCCCTTCCACAATGCCCCCTTCATCTCCACATTGCCCCTTCCACAATGTCCCCCTTCCTCTCCACATTGCCCCTTCAAAAATGCCCCCTTCATCTCCACATTGCCCCTTCAAAAATGTCCCCCTTCATCTCCACATTGCCCCCCTTCATCTCCACATTGCCCCTTTCACAATGCCCCCTTCATCTCCACATTGCCCCTTCCACAATGCCCCCTTCATCTCCACAATGCCCCCTTCATCTCCACAATGCCCCTTCCGCAGTGCCCCCTTCATCTCCACAATGCCCCTTCCACAATGCCCCCTTCATCTCCACATTTCCCCTTCCACAATGCCCCCATCTTCACATTGCTCCTTCATCTCCACATTTCCCCTTTATCTCCACATTGCCCCTACCTCCAGTCCCTGGTGGTCTAGCGGAGTGTCTTGACAGATCTGTGCCTCCTTCAGCACAGATCTCGAGAATTGAAGCTCCCGTGCGCCGCTCTAGTAATGCAGAGGCTGGGAGATGATGTAATCTCCCAGCGCTCTGTATTACTAGAGCGACGCGCTGAGCGGGAGATCAGCTAAGCGACTGCTGCGGGCAAGGAGGTCGCAGGGGGCGGCCGGGCCCCTGGAGTGATGGGCCCGGTTGCAGGTGCAACCGCTGCGACCCCTGTTGTTACGCCACTGTACACAGACTAATTTATAAACTCCTATACTGAAGCTTAAACAAACATTAATGTGTGTTGTATTGCTGTTGAGCAATGTAATGCAATCCTAGTTTTACAGGAAGAAACATATTTAATCCTGTGGTTCGATAGTCAGGGAGGAGCAAGGCTTTTCTTTGTGCCCAATATACCATTGTGGCTGCTTCTGCCACATATAGGAAGGTGAAAAAGTTACAGTCAAACTTCAGATGATCCTAAATATATTACTATATTTGGGGTCTCTTTACAATTTTGCTAGGGGCCTGCTGTTTAAAGTAATATATACTTGTATATACACATACACACACACAAAGTATTGGTCAGTGATGCTTAACTAGGAACAAGCCTGATATAGGACTGTGCAGGCTCCATAGGAACAAGCCTGTGATAGGACTGAGCAGGCTCTGTAGGAATAGTATCCTTCCTACCCAGAGTGAAGCTCACTAGTTCCTTAAACAGAGAGGAACTAGCACATCATACTGATCCCGGACGTACGTTTCTGCCTTGTTGGTCTTATGCAAATTTTACTTGGGATTTGTCACCCCTTGCTAAAAGTTACTTGAGAGATCATCTGCACCTCACTGACAAGGCCCAGCAATGTCGAAATGTAGGTCTGGGGTTGGCTGTTTCTCTTGTTCAGTGAGGAACTGCATTTCCATCCCCTCAGATTGCAGTGGAAGCCTTCATTTTGTAGTGGACTGATAATGATTGCACCTTAATCCATTAGAAATAATCTTTACAATGTGCAATTTATTTAACCAGTTAAGGACCAGAGTAGTGTGCAATGCATTACACCCTTCTTTGGCCCTCATGGGTTAATTTTATTAATACCAACTTTAGCTACTTCCCAGTTGCAATTAGACCTTTCTCTCAAAGGGTCATATCTTCATATCTTTCATAGTGTCTATGTGTTTCCTATTTTTGACCGTTTCTGTATAAACAGACTAATCTAATGGCTTGCTCAACCATCTCGCTTTGGCAAAATTTCAGAAAATCACTAATTTCTATGCCTGGATTGCATGCCAAGAAAAAAAACCCTCCAATTTTATTGCAGAAAGATCTTTCTTAAAGTTGTCTTTCATAAATGTTATATAGCTATCATTTGGAATACCGCTATAACTTGACATAAAATTATTTATTGCACCAGGTCTAAAAAAAAAAGTGTTGAAGTGCATTACTCAACGAGTAATGCGCTGAATTTTTTTTATCGATAAACCAACATATCAACTATATTGCACAGCATTGTGATGCAAAGATATACATATGACTGTAAAGCAGATTTGTGTTCCATTGCTTTATTTGAATCCAGCAAAAAAAAAAAAAAAGTGGATATGGGTTATTGGGATTTTGGAGTTATTTTTTTACATATTCTCCATATTTGACCTTTCTATAAGTAACATTACCAAACAACAAAACCAAGGTAACTGTTACGAGTGAGAGGTGCTATTAACTTTTCTAGCTACTCGGTTGTTTAACCCTTTGGATCAGGAATATGCAACCTGAGGAGCTTAATAATTGGAGGACCATCTTGTCTGATGCCTCCAGAGGATTGGCCTGCAATATGTATGTCGATGGGAATCATGGCATAAAGTGGGGCTTAATTGTGGTGGGTGGGATTAAGAGGAGAAAGGGTGGTGTTTGACCTTAGAATGGGTGGTAAGTGGGTGGAATGATGAGTAGTGTGTAAAGCTACAATGGAAACTCCCCAAAGCCAGAGAAATAGTCTCTCTCCCCAGAGACCCAGTAATTAACTCTAAAAATCAGAGTGTCTGGATAAGATTCAGAGATTCCCAGGTATGGTTATAAAGCATTAGTTCGACTTTATAGAAGAAAGATATAATTAAATAGTGCAGTTACCTGTATAATGGTCAGACTAGTTCAGCAGCTTACTGAGGCTGATATACAAAGCAGAAGTGGAACAGTTCTGGAGCAAACCAGCTGAAGCCTCCAGTGCATTTCTAAGCAATATCTTGCAAATATCTCTGCAATCCATGGGCCCGAGTTGTTTTAACAACAGATCAAAATGGCACAGCTGCCCATGGATAGGGTTGTCACCCAGCCAGTATTTTACCGACAGGCTGGTATAAAATGTACTTCTTTCCAATGTTAAGTCTATGGAGGGAATGCCTTGGCCTGTATTTTTTTGAAGAAAAGGTGACAACCCTACCCATGGACCACAAGCAGTGTTATTATTTAAAGTGATAGTAATGTCTATTTAAAAATAGGTTGCCCAAGTCTTCTATATATTAAAAGGAACAGATTGTGCTATGTCTAAGTGCATACATCTTTGTAGTTTAAACGTTATGAAGCACTGAAGATGCACTGCCCACCCCTTCTCCCAACATCACTCTGAATCTGCAGTCTGGTCCAGAAGGATGCAGCAATGGACAAAGTTCTGTAAACAAAAGGAAATCCTGCCCTTGTTCGTCAAGATTTCCCTTATACTTACTGAAGTTTGTCCCTCATTGCAGCCGTCAAGACGCATTACCCTATTACATATCCAGAGGGAGGTGGCCAGAAAGGGGCAGGCTGGGGATCTTTAACTCTGCATAACTTATGAACTACAACAAAGTAAGGACTTAAATATAGTGCAATATGTTGGTATTAATATAAAGAAGACTCGGGCAACTCATTTTAAATAGACATTACTATCACTTTAACCATTTGGATGAAAGAGAGGTCCCCATTGCATTGAAAAGCAATGCACTGGCTATATAGTGTCTAAAATTGTAACCCTTTGAGTATCAGGGGCTACACAGCATTGCATACCCCTCTGGCACTTTAAGTTTAAAAGGGACCTTTACTTTGTACTTTGCTCAGGGGCCAGCAGTGGTTTAAAATGGCCTTGGGCTTAAATGGAACTAATATATATTATAACTTGAGTGATTTTGTAATGACTATCAAACTTATTTATAATTATGTTAGCCATTCTTTATTTGAGATATTTAGATGTATTTATTTGGCAGGTTATGCACATTAACGACATTATTTCATATTGGTAAATTAACATCCAAACTTCAACAGATGCTAATGCCAGTCATAGACTGTGGGGATGTGGTATATGCTTCTGCACCTCAAATCCATCTTGGTAAACTGGACACAGTAATTCATTATGTCTCTTTGTCCTCCAATGTAATTACACTACCCATCACTGTGATATGTATAAAGACCTAAAGTGACTATCACTTGTATGTAGACATGCCGTTCACCTCTCTTACCTAGTGTATAACCACTTTTCTAGAAAGCTACCAGACTACTTGAGCGGTATGTTCACTCCAGCTAACTATAACCTCCACTCCAGTGCTAACAGCTCACTGAGTATCCCACACTACAAGAAAGAAGCAGCTTTTTTTCCCCAAAATGAAGTAGAGGAGGGTGCATGAGCCTACTTAACCCTTTGAGGACCAGAGGAGTGAGCAATAAGTTTGAAGTACTTAGAAGTATGTATTGCTTATTTCCAAGCAATATGTTCTTCTAAGTACTTCAAAGTTATGATTACCATGGCCAGTGAGGTTCTGCGGTGCAACTGTCATGTCCAACTGCATGGGCATGTGTGCATGACTGGTTGAAGTTGTTTTCTCATGAACAAAAGCACAATGGCACCATTCCTAGTGACAATTGGGATTGTCTTGCTGTACTAAGGTTAATGTGTAGGGTTAGTATAAGGAGATGTTTGTTTTACTTTAAAGGAATAGTAATGTTTTGCAATAAAAGCAGCTCCAATTAATTTTCATAGTATTTCGGATGTGGAGAGTGTTATTTCAATACTGTCAGAGTTGTAGTTCAAGAATAATTGAATGATAAAGTATCCCCCTCTTGCCCCTTTTACTGATGTAACACTGCTCACCTCAGATCAGCAAGACTGTCTGGATGGATCTCAGAGAGGGACAATCTTCAGTGAGTATAAGGAAAAACCTGTCAAGGGGGGCAGGGTTTTCCTTGTACTCACAATAAGAAGATTGTCCCTTGCTGCGAGCTGTCCAGGCAAGTGACCAGATTCCACATCTGAGGAGAGGCTGCTTACACTAGGTACAAGGGGCAGGAGGGAGGATATTTTATCATTCAAATACTCTTGACCTACAACTGTGACAGTATTGAAATAACACTCTCCATGGCCGAAATGCTATGAAGATAAATTGGAGCTGCTTTTTTTGTGAAACATTACTATGCCTTTAAATCAGTAGAGGTGTTTATTTGTTGCCTATGGTCCATTTAGTTTGCCTCCACATCGTCCCACTTTGTTTTCTGTGTGTGGCTGTGTCAGAAATCTGTGCCTGAAAGAAACTGGTAGTGTAGGCAGATATCATTAAGCTGTTATTCCCTTCTGCTTCCCTCCTGTGTATAATAGCACCTGACTTTTTCTGAATGCCAATGTTAATTGTAACTGACTATAATAGAATATGAATACCAAAGATATTTGACACCAATGTAATGGTTCTGACTTTTCCTTGTTAAAGTGAGTAGGAGTCTAGAAGGGATTGAGGGTCAAAGGAGAGATAAAAGCTTTTCTGATTCCATCGTAAAACATTAAAGCTTTTTGATTTTAGAAACGCTGCTCATGAGATGGGCTACTGACTTATGAATGACCATTAATATACTGTTGGATGAGTGACATTTTCACTGACTGCCTTAATTTAGGCTAATTGCTTTGCGCCAGGCACCATTTTGGGTTACTAGAAGCACTACCCTCCTGTAAACCTTCTGATAATGTGTCTATTAAACAGTTTATACTGAAAATAATGTACATTGCAAGTAATTTAATGTTTTTAAATCTAATTATGGGGTCCACAGAGCTTAATACACGTGTGTATAAATCCGTTTGGTACTTAAATTATTTGACCTCAGTAACTATTTTTAGTTATCGGATGTCATATATATAAATAAATAATAATCATAATACCACCAGAAAGATGGATGGAAAGATAGTCTGTGACCCCTATATAACCCCGTCCCATCTAGTATGGTGAGGAGATGGTTAGAAAACATGATGCCATGTGACCCTATCCTCATTTCTTTGGAAAGGATGGGGGGGGGGCGTATAACTTTATGTTAACATGTGTCACTCTTCTTAAAGTTAAAAGAGCCTACAGAGTGGTTGTTAATTATACATCATAGTGGTGTGTGTGTGTGTGTGTGTTGGAGGGGGGGTAGGGAGACCACGTGTCCCAGAATGCCTGGGACAGTCCCTTAATTTAAGTCTCGGCCCCGTGTCCTGACCCACCCCCCTTCAGGACAAATAATGGTCCTAGAATGAAGCTGTATCCTGACACTCCCTTACTGACTGCTGCAGTGCTGGATGCTACCTCACTCTGCTCAAGAGGAGCACAGGCACTGAGGTAGCAGAGTCCGGGCAGACACCGGCACAGCAACTACTGACACAAACGGCACCAGCTGCCAATGAGAGGTGTGTAGTGTTGATGCTCCTCTCTCATTAGCTGGCTGTGCCGGTGCGTGATTAAGATGGCAGCGGATGGAGTCTGGAAGCGGGAACGGCCGTACAGTCAGTCAGTCACTCAGTCATGTGACACTAACCGGACAGGGGCAACAGAGAGTTGTACAATTGTGAGTGACTTAGCCTGGTCTGACTGGGACCACTCAGCAACTCTAAGACATTTAGTAGCATCACTCAGCCACCAGGTATAAACATTACAATTCTAAATTAAATGTTTCCAGGTCACACACAGTGTCTTAGGTATAGACCACTGCTGCTGAACTATACCACAGTGTACAATAGGCTACTGCTTCTTACTGATGCATTATTTCTTTCTAATGTTGGTAGTTAGACATTACAAGGAAATAATTCATTAGTTAAACCCAATAGCTAATTTATACATTATTTTTTTTTCTGCTGAGGGAAAAAAAAAAAAAGATACTCTCTTCCGCTGATGAGTGATGTTTTATTCAAAACGTGTTGCAGCTCAAACTTGCATTATTTACGTGCAGCATTTCCAATGGGGGAATCCTCAGTATAGGCAACTTTATATATATATAGATGAAAGACAGGAGCACCACCATTACATTGATTTTAGCTCCTATTTTAGAGCGAATTGTATTTGTACATCCCCTTATATGGGGCCTACTTTGCCGTGACTTGCACTTGTTCATGAAATGTGTGTCCCTGAATGGCAGAAAGTAAATGTGTGTGTGGGGGGGGGACTGAAGAGATTTGGTAAAACATGTGACATCACTTTTAGCCAGTAGGCTTGTGTTTCTGTTAGACTCAGCCTGATAATGTTTCAGGGCTTATGTATGTTGCCATAGGCTTAAGCCGGCTAATTGTTTTTAATGGACTTATGTTGCCATTGGACTTGTAGTAGAATTGGAGCAAAAATGATCATTGCCATAGAAAGAATAACATGATAAACTTGTTTATCCTTAGGGAATTTTTGTAAGAAATAGAAAAAAAAAACCTGTATTTGTGTGAAAATTCCTTTGAAAAGAATCCAGGACTTTTCACCTATCCTTAGTTCCAACCAGGTTTTATTTCTGTGTTTTCCTATATGTGTGTGTTATGAAGGTAATAGAGAAAAATAATAATGGGAAATTGTTTTAAATATAAAAGAAATCTTTTTAATTAGAGGCTTGGAACGATATATCCTTTAATTGCTATAGATCTAATTTCTAGGTCATCAATATATTTGCTTCTTTCATTAATAAACTGGCAAGTCAAGTAGGAAAAAGCTGCAGAAATATAATCCCCCCCCCAGCTCTACTTAATCAACAGTAGACTTCATCAAACAGAAAAAAAGAAAAATGTAAATCAGCTACATTAATTCTGCTGGCAATAAATAGGTAGAAGAAAACATGAGAAAAAAAATCTAATTTCACAAAGCCAGTTTTGGATTGAAGAAATGGAATAAGTAGTTAAAGTGCTTTATAAATTGTGACTGACTAGGGGATGGTAGAGGTTTATGTATGGATTAGCACAGTGATAGACCCTGAATAGTCAGCGACAGTGACTAATTACCTGACAGAGCAGCACAGTGTAAGGCTTGGTCATTGAAATTAATTTTCTTTTTTCAGGACAAGCAAAGAGCAGATGCAGGGTTTAACGTGATACTTTAATGAACAAGGAGACTAAGTTATTACTTGTAATGTAAAGTATGAGATTGATACGTTGCAAAACTTATCTGGATTGCAGATTTTTAAAAAAATTGTTTTCAAATAACCGTTAAGCTTGTTAAATAATTATCCTTTATAATCTCTAAAACGTATGTGTAACGATGCAGTCATGCGCGGTAGAGACTGCTGAGTGTGCTGCAGTCATGCTCAGTAGAGACTGCCCACGCCACAGCTGATACAGAGCTGGACGCTCCTTCAGAGCATCCAGCTCTGTATCAGCCACGGAGCAAGCAGTCTCTACTGTGCATGACTGCCCCACGACTGGCTGGCAGTGGCACTGTGGCCCATGTAACGGGCTCTTCAACTAGTTTATTATATAAAATAATGCATCTGTTTAGTGTGAGAAGTGTCAGTCACACTTGCTTCTAGACATAAAGCGAAAGCAAAATTTAAAGATGAATACGATGTTATATACTTTTAATATCTATAAGAAAAAAATCTGTAAATATTTATTTTTCTAAATTTTAACCTTAGCTAACCTTAGCTTGTTTTTTTTGCTAAAGGAATAGTAATGTTTCACAAAAACATAGTATACATAGTATTTGGGCCATGGAGAGTGTTATTGCAATACTGTCAGAGTTGTGTTTGAAGAGTAATTGAATGCCCCTTTCATCTAGTGTTATCCATCTCCCCTCAGATGTGGAATCTGATCCTGGGACCAGACAGCTCACAGCAAAGGACACTCTTCTTACTGTGAGCATAAGGAAAATCCTGCCCCCCCTTGACAGGTTTTTCCTTATGCTCACTGAAGATTGTCCCTCCCTGCGATCCATCTGGACAGTCTTGCTGCTCTGAGGTGAGCAGTGTTACATCCGTAAAAGGGGAAGGAGGGGGATATTGTATAATTCATTTACTCTTGAACTACAACTCTGACAGTATTGAAATAACACTCTCCATTGCCCAAATACTATTAAGATTAATTGGAGCAGCTTTTATTGTGAAACATTACTATCCCTTTAAATATATAAAATGTAAGCTCCTTTTATACTCTTTAATTATGTTCATTTGTGCATCTTGTTAGTGGTAGAATGATATAAGACAGTATATTGGATAAAAGTCAGTTTTCTGAGTTTACGGGTTTTAATTTTAGGTTCGAGATGTAGAAATATATGGAAACCAATGGCTACTTATAGTATGAAGAGATAGAAATGAACTGTCTTATTACATGAAACAGAATGAACGTACATTTTCAAAGGTTTTGGATCTTTATTCTATAGCCTCCACACTGCTTTAGGGGTGTTGCCCCTAGTTTGTTGTGGCTACCAGGTATTAAAGGGATAGTAATGCTTAAAATGTAAAAAAAAAATATGTTGTAGGGTTTATCCCCCTGAGTAAAACAAGAGCACTCCCACTGCTGAAAGGTGTTTAGTTCAAAAGTTATTAATTTTTAAAGTTGCATTTTTTAGGTGCAATATCACAGTGGCCTGAAATTGTACAGTGGCACTGTTGCTACACGATCCTATGGACAGCTTTGGTCCTGGGACCATAAATCTCCATAGAATGGTGTAGCAACAGCGTCACTGTACAATTTCAGGCCACTGTGATATTGCACTTAAAAAATGCAACTTTTAAAATTAATAACTTTTGAATGAAACACCTTTCAGCAGTGGGAGTACTCTTGTTTTACTCAGGGGGATAAACCCTACAACATATTTTTTTTTACATTTTAAGTATTGCTATCCCTTTAATCCCACATGCATACAGCCACAAATATACCAAGGTCCAGATGTTAGACCTGCTACAATAAATAATATGGCAGCACGGTAATGCTGCCGTAGTTACCATTCAAACAGAAAATATATTATAATTTCTGTTTTTCAAACACTTATAAATTTCAAACAGAGTTACTAACTTGGCTGTCTTTTTGATTTGAAGTTTCATTGCCAGTTCGTACAAACCCTACAAATTTCATAGAGATCCCTTCAGTATATTTTGAGAGTGATGGACATAAAGAAAGTAATAGTAGTTTTCCATGTTAACTTTGCCTTCCGTAGACTAATGCCAAATGAAATGCATAAATAGATCTTATGTGTTACCACCCCCCTTTTATTTGAACTGGAAAAACCGTGCCCTCTTTCCAAAGATGTGTAGGTTTAACCCTTTGAGTGCCAAATGGGTACAGAACACACTGCAAAAGCCATGCGTTCTGTACCCATCTGGCCCTCAACGGGTTAAACTTAAGGTACTATACATGTGCAGACCTTTATACACAGAAAAGTTCACAGCATGAGCTAAGCTGACTTTAGCTCACTTAATTCACATATATATGATACACTGTATGCAGGGCCGGCGCTATCATTAAGGCAGCACAGGCACCTGCCTTAGGGCGCCGCAACGGAGGGGCGCCTAAAAGGGAGAAGCTGAGAATTTATTTTTTTTAAATATATCTGCCGTGAGGGAGCACTCATTTACACTACCAAGCGCTCCCTCGCAGCATCTATGGGACGCTCACAACGCAGAGGACCCAGGCTCTGTAGTAATACAGAGTGCGGGGAGATGACATCATCTCCCAGCGCTCTGCATTGCTGAGAACAGCGATGGGAGCTTCAGCTCTGTGCCGAAGGAGGCACAGAGCTCTCTTATGGCTAGACCACCAGGGACTCAAGGTAGGGGATCAGGGGGCATTGCGGAGATGAAGAGGCATAAAGGAAGGGGCATTGTGGAGATGAAGGGGCAATGTGGAGATGAAGGGGCATTATGGAAGGGCAATGTGGAGATGAAGGGGCATTATGGAAGGGGAAATGTGGAGATGAAGGGGCATTATGGAAGGGGCATTGTGGAGATGAAGGGAGCATTGTGGAGATGAAGGAAGCATTGTGGAGATGAAGAGAGCATTGTGGAGATGAAGAGAGCATTGTGGAAGGTGCAATGTGGAGATGAAGGGAGCATTGTGGAAGGGGCATTGTGGAGATGAAGGGAGCATTGTGGAAGGGGCAATGTGGAGATGAAGGGAGCATTGTGGAAGGGGCATTGTGGAGATGAAGGGAGCATTGTGGAAGGGGCAATGTTGAGATGAAGAGAGCATTGTGGAAGGGGCAATGTTGAGATGAAGGGAGCATTGTGGAAGGGGCAATGTGGAGATGAAGGGAGCATTGTAGAGGTGAATATGTGGGCGTGGGCAGGGGACTGTGGCAAGGTCGGGGGGGCAGGTTGTGTCTGGGTCGGGGGGGGGGGGGCATCAAAATGCACCTTCGCCTGTGTATACAAAAATCCTTGCACCGGCCCTGACTGTATGGTTCATTGAACATACGGTGTGTGATATTAGACAAGGAGCAGTATGGGCGCTCATAAGGTTAATCTGTTTTGATCAATCACATGCTTCATAGATTACATGATATAATCAATAGATCTGACTGCTACCTACTCTGCCTATTGCAAAATCCGGCCCTGGTGACAACCTTTCTATCTTTATTGTCACAATTTGTGTGATTCACCATTAATCCCTTGGTTGCATCAATCCATAGCATCAACCACATTGGAAATATCTCTGTCATGTAAGGGGTTAATTAGAGTTATATTTATATGTTTATATACACAAGATAAAGCTTTACCTTCTAAACCTTTTGTATTTATAGAGCATTCCTCAGAACATCATGTTTTTCCTAATAAAAGCTTGGCGTAGACTTTCTGAGTCACAGGCAGACATGTAGCTGAAGTCAGATATAAGCTCTTCAAGGTGCTTTTTTTTTTTTTTTTTTTTTTTTTTTTTTTTTTTTTTTTTTGGCTCGAGGAACATTCTTTGCAAATGAGTTCAGTATACATGAAAGCAAAACATCTTCAGCTAATTTAAAACTAGATGATGTTCAAAACTCAGCCAAAAAAAAAGCTCCAGGGCATATTCAGGATATTAAATATACACAAAAGTAAGTATGTGACATAATTTCCCCGTCTGTTAAAAGAAGTGAATGGAAAACACAATTGGAACAGTTTAAATCGCACATATTTTCCTTACATAATACTATGATGTCGTTAAGTTTCATCATAATTTACCACATTATTAGAGGTAATTAATTGGCCTGAGTACAGTTAATTTAATCAGTATTGCTAAATTATGTGGGAAATGTTCCACTAGCTCCTGTATCTGATGAGTATGCCTGACAATTCTTGGGGATTGACCAGAAGCCTTATAGTGTAACTGTCACCTGTCCTCATTCTCACCTCAATGGGATCATCCATCTACAAGATCTGCATTTGTAAAATGGCTAAACAAAATATAGATGATTTGGAAGGAGCTTTCAGGATCATGAATAAGTTGGTATAAGGTGTTATTGCAACTTTAAATCATTCACAAAAAAGTCCATGTGATTTTGCATATGCCCAGATTTTCAAGCTTGACTACAGACCTTCATGTTCCTTCCTTCATGTTCTGAACAGATTGACTGCTGCTTGTGTTGATTCTTCCAGTCAGTCACAATGGAAATTAATTCTTGGGTGTAGGCTGTTAATTTAATAAAAGATAATCTCATTGATCTGTGATTAACCCCTTGGATGATAGAGCTATCTCTGATGCATAGCAAAGAAATGCATTGGCTATATCTCTAGTATCCAAAGTATTAACTAACCTGTGGATAATCTGTGTCCTTGGAAATGTCCCAGAATGCCTTCCTCGTGGTGTATGGCAATCCCTCTTCTATAATATAGAATGAAGAAAAAAAAGACCTGGTTGAGGGGCATCAGAATTGGCTATCCAACTGCAACAGACAATCAGTACTGGTGAATCGGAAAACTCTAGCTGCCTTTGTTCCCTTCAATCTCAACTCTGCATTCACTGATCTTCCGATGATGCAAGTGGAACTTTAAGGTCCTCCAACTCAACCTGGAAGTTCTGAGGATGCCGGGTTTAGGAGGAAGGGATGGAAGGCAGCAGGTGCTTTCCATGTTGCCCATGTACTGATCATTTACTCGATCGTGTAAACAATCAGTACCAGGGCAAGCATCATGGGGGGACTTGATGCCCTCCAGTGCACTCTGAGAATATAGAAAAATCCACAGCACACCATGTGTGCCAGAGTCCTGTTCAATGTATTGCTTTGCAGTGTGTTGGGCACCCCTCTGGCGCACATTCATTGTCCAATTCCCATGTCTTGTTACACTACTCACTGTTAGCCATAGCACTACACATCCACTGTCTTCTTCCCCAGCTTTGCTCAACTGTTCCACTGCTTCCTCAGCCTTGTTCCACTGCTTCCTCAGCCTTGTTCCACTGGTAGGCACAGAAATGCACGTACACTGTCTGCTTCCCTAGCCATGTCCTACTGGTAGCCACAGAACACCACATACAATGCTATATTCGCCCTTTTTTATTCAGAAAATTAGTTATTACGTTATTTAGATTTATCGATTATGCTAATCAAGGCATGCTGTGCAAGAATTTCCTGACTTAACCCTACATTATCTGCCCTACTGAAACCTCCCCATATCACTGAACGGTTTGGGTCAGTGAATGGAGGAGGTAATGTTGGGATAAACAGGAAGTGCCTCCACAACATACCTTAACCCTTTGAGTGCCAGTAAGGTATCCAACGCATTGCAACACAATGTGTCAGATACCTCGCTGGCACTCGAATAGTTATGTAGCATAATCTATAAATCTAAATAAATCTAGAACTTGTAGTTTTAATGTGATAGTGTCCTTTTAAAATTAATTATGAATGGCATCTAATTGTATACTTAGTGAATAATTACAAATTACGGGATCAAAGTGCAATGCATCCCATGCTAGCAAGTTGGTTGTGAAAGTATTGTATGTAATGGCAGCGATTACTGAACTGCAAACAGTCAACAGACAATTCTGCTTGATTACTGGTATGTCTATCAGTATGGCCTACTGATGGATAGACTTCCTTATAGGGATAGTAAAGCTTAAAGGGATAGTAATGTTTCACAAAAACAGCAGCTCCAATTAATCTTCATAGTGTTTGAGCCATAGAGAGTGTTATTTCAATACTATCAGAGTTGTAGTGTAACACAGCTCATCTCAGATGTGGGAGGAACAGGGGGGGGGGAGAAGTGTGAGGAAAATTGGAAGAGCAGGCAGAGAAGGAGCTAGGGTTGCCACCCGGCCGGTATTTTACCGGCACGGCCGGTAATTGGCGCACTGGGGCCGGTGCCGGTATAAGGACTATACCGGCAATTGAAAAAGCCGGTATTTCTGTGCAAGTAGGGCTGCAAAAACCAACCTGCACTTCCCAATCCCATCCGCCCGCATCATCACGCGCCCCTGCGGGCCGTGATGACATACAGAGAGAGAAGAGGAAGAGGGCAGAGGCACCGGAAGAGAAGCGCTTGCTGCCAGCAGACTGATCGTTACTGTCTGGCTGCAAGCGCTTCTCTTCCGGTGCCTCTGCCCTCTTCCTCTTCTCTGCCTGTATGTCATCACGGCCCGCAGGGGCGCGTGATGATGCGGGCGGGCAGGAGGGAACTCAGAGACAGCCAGCCACAGGTGACCGGCCGCAAGTGCAGCAGTGACCAGGAGAGCGACAGTCTAGAGGAAGAGAGGTACAAAGGGGAGAAAGAGAGGTGCAAGGGGGGAGAAAGAGACACATGGGGGAGAAAGTACATGGGGGAGAAAGAGATGCATAAGGGGGAGAAAGTACATGGGGGAGAAAGAGAAGCACAAGGGGGAGAAAGAGAGGCACAAGGGGGAGAAAGAAGTTCATGGGGGAGAAAGAGAGGCACAAGGGGGAGAAAGAGAGGCACATGGGGTAGAAAGAAGTACATGGGGGAGAAACAGGCACAAGGGGGAGAAAGAAGTACATGGGGGGAGAAAGAGAGGCACAAGGGGGAGAAAGAAGTACATGGGGGGAGAAAGAGAGGCACAAGGGGGAGAAAGAAGTACATGGGGGGAGAAAGAGAGGCACAAGGGGGAGAAAGAAGTTCATGGGGGAGAAAGAGAGGCACATGGGGTAGAAAGAAGTACATGGGGGGAGAAAGAGAGGCACAAGGGGGAGAAAGAAGTACATGGGGGGAGAAAGAGAGGCACATGGGGGAGAAAAGTACATGGGGGGGAGAAAGAGAGGCACATGGGGGAGAAAGAAGTACATGGGGGGAGAAAGAGAGGCACATGGGGGAGAAAGAAGTACATGGGGGAGCAACAGGCACATGGGGGAGAAAGCGAGGCACAAGGGGGAGAAAGCGAGGCACAAGGGGGAGAAAGGAGTACATGGGGGAGGAAGGAAGTACAAGGGGGAGAAAGAGAGGCACAAGGGGGGGATAAAAAGAGGTGCAAGGGGGGAGAAATAGAGGTGCAAGGGGGAGAAAGAGGTGCATAGACCCCATAGTAAAATAATAACAATGACGCATGTTAAATGTGTAACGTTTTTTTATTCTGCTGTTTGTTTTTAACACTCAGTTTGTTCATTAAATCATTTTAAATAATGAAAAATTAGCATATTGGGTTTTTTATCCGATTAATCGAAAAAATAATCGGCCAACTAATCGATTATCAAAATAATCGTTAGTTGCAGCCCTACATCCAAGTCTCTACCTGGAATAAAATACAGTTGGAGTGTTTTCTCTAGCTACTATAAAAAAAAGTCATTGCGGCAATATACCAAGCTTTTGGTTTCACTTTTACCGCCAATGAATACAACACAGCAATAGCTACTAGCAGTTGATGAGCAGCGGAAACCCCATTGCAGGAACCAGTGTAGCCGTCGGAAATATGTTGGAGCTAGCGTTAAGACAGAAAGACACGGAGTAAGGAGCTGGGGGTGTCATTGCCTGAGACCAACATAATGAAGAGGAACCGCCCACGTGGGGAGTTCAATAGCAGAGTCCGGGAGGTGGTGAGTTCAGAGGAAGGAAGGGAGACACCCGTCAGGCACCTTAGGAGGATGGTTACTTGGGCACCTTACTCTGATACATGCTCACCGACACTTCTGGCTGTCAGCTTTCCATTGAGTTTATACTGCTGTTGTTATGATTACATACTGCTGTGACATATACCATGTGTAGGCTGGTTGGGATTGATGAGTGTGGTAGTTCCCAAAATCTGGGGAGCCAAAGTTTGCCTACCCCTTCCATTTACCATAGTCGGGACTAGAGAGGTTGTCGCATATTATGGTCACTTATTTGTTGGTTTAGCAGCCATATTAACAAATTACACCATTTACATATCAGTGAGTGAACTGTGAATTTAATCAATTTTGTGTTCACCACTTTGAAGGACAGATTGGTACTGCAATGTGTCAGACTCTGACACATCACTGCCGCTCAAAGAGTTAAATATAAATCAGGGTGGGAGAGCTTAGTCTGAGAGAGAGAGTGCTTAGTTTGTGAGAGAGAGAGAATGCTTAGTCTGAGAGAGAGAGAGTGCTTAGTCTGAGAGAGAGAGAGTGCTTAGTCTGAGAGAGAGAGAGTGCTTAGTCTGAGAGAGAATGCTTAGTCTGAGAGAGGGAGTGCTTAGTCTGAGAGAGAGAGAGCTTAGTCTGAGAGAGAGAGTGTGCTTGGTCCAAGAGAGAGTGCTTAGTCTGACAGTGGTCATGCATCATTGAGTGGTTCTGCCCCTTTTGTAGCTCCTCCCACTTGTGACTCCGCCCTCACACAGCTATGGCCGGTATTTTTTTTTAGGAAAAGGTGGCAACCCTAGAAGAAGCAGAAGTGAGCAGAGTTTCAGTAGAACCTCCCCACATCCGGGGAATCATCCTCTGCCCTGGAGACCCGGAAATGCATTGTCAAAGCCAGAGTCTCTGACGCAAATCTGGAGAGTTCCCTGGAATGAAGAATCCTGGTGACAGAGCTGTAGCATGTGTGAGGGGGTGCAACACTTCTGTTACCATACCTGGAAGCTTCTTCTGTTTCATGTGCTGCCGGACTGTGGATGTCTGACGTGGTTCACATCATATAAGGGGCGGGGCTTTCATGTGTGGGGTGCTTGTGCATCTGTGTGTCTTAACTGTGTGAGAAGGAGATGATACTTACCTGCAATGGAGAATAAGCCTCTTTCCGTGGAGACCTGGTAATGCAGTCTGAAAATCAGAGTCTCTGGGGCAGATCCAGAGAGTTTCCAGGTGTGTCTGTCTCCCATGTGAAAGATGCCTTAGATTTTACTGACCCCCATATCTCATTAATGTTTTGTAAATTTGTACACATCATAAGACATTCAAAATAGTGTATGGCTGTCGATTTTAGGCCATCCGTGGCTCTCCAGTTGCTGGAGACTACAAGTTGTTTGGGGCTGATGAGAGTTGTAGTTTGTAACAGCTGGAGAGCCAATGGTTTCCTACACTTCCACTAGAGAGAGAAAACGGTGAAACTCATGTAATGTTTAGACCAAATCACAAATTAACCCCTAAAGGGTCACACTGATGAGCAACACCTTGTGATGCAATGCTTTGTACATGCCCCTTGTCCTTAACCTTTTGAGTGCCAGAGGGGTGTGCATTGCATTGCATTGTAGAGCAGAGAGCTGTACCCATAAATCAGGTGTAATTACAAAAATATAAATATATCATGCTCCACTGAATTCTGTTTACACCCACCATTTAGTTACTGACAAAAATACTATTCTCAGATAATAAATGTTCAAATAAACTCTAATACTTTGCTTTGTTACCACTGACAATTGATGCCACTAATGTTGTGGGAATTTAATTAGAAAATGGTCTGGATGTTCTATATGTGTTGGGTATCTTATGGCCAGTTACATGAACAGAAATCTGAGTGCCTTACAAGGTGATTAATTATTGAAGATTTCCTAGCTGTGTCTCACGCTAGAGCATTTTCTGGTAAAACTCCACCTTATGAGAGAGAAATAACAGACCCGTTTTGTGAATATTTACACCTATCATGGTTTGATGGAAACCAGGGGCTCTTTCATGCAGAGGAGTACCTGGTATTGCTGAGGGCCTGTTGTTTCAGAGAAATTCCTGTTGACTTCCCAAAAAATCCCAGGTGTTCTGCAAGAAATCACTTTAATTCAAGGAAAATTAAAATAATAACTAGCCATTACTTTAGTCAGAAAATCCTAATGGCTCCTATACATTTTGTCCCTGTGCCTTTGTTCAAGAAATTACATCTTACTTAACAAAGGCATGTCCACGGAGGCAAATATGAAAGTATATCGATGGAGACCGATATGACGGTGTGTCCAAGGACAGATAGGAAGGCATATGCACAGAGGCAGATATGAAGGCATGTGCACAGAGGCAGATATGAAGGCATATCCATGGAGACAGTTAAAGTGTGTCCAAGGAGACAGGTAGGAAGGTATATGCACGGAGGCAGATATGAAGGCATATCCATGGAGACAGTTAAAGTGAGTCCAAGGAGGCAGGTGGGAAGGTATGTGCACGGAGGCAGATATGAAGGCTTGTCCATGGAGACAGATATGAAGGCTTGTCCATGGAGACAGATATGAAGGCATGTCCATGGAGGCAGATATGAAGACATGTCCACAGAGGCAGATATGAAGGCACTTCCGTGGAGGCAGATATGGAGGCATGTCCAAGGAGGCAAGTATGAAGGAATGTCCAGGTGGTAGATATGAAAGTATGTCAATGGAGGCAGATGACAGTTTTTTCAAACTGCAGCATGAAGGATCAGAAGGGTGCACAATGCATTGCATTGCAATGTGTGTGCACCCCATGGTCTTTAAAGAATTAAAGGGATAGTAATACCTAAAATGTAAAAAAAAATATGTTGTAGGGTTTATCCCCCTGAGTAAAACAAGAGTACTCCCACTGCTGAAAGATGTTTCATTCAAAAGTTATTAATTTTCAAAGTTGAATTTTTTAGGTGCAATATCACAGTGGCCTGAAATTGTACAGTGGCGCTGTTGCTACACCATCCTATGGAGATTTATGGTCCTGAGACCAGAGCTGTCCATAAGATCGTGTAGCAACAGCGCCACTGTACAATTTCAGGCCACTGTGATATTGCACCTAAAAAATTCAACTTTGAAAATTAATAACTTTTGAATGAAACATCTTTCAGCAGTGGGAGTACTCTTGTTTTACTCAGGGGGATAAACCCTACAACATATTTTTTTTACATTTTAGGTATTACTATCCCTTTAAGATAACCATGTGCACTGAGCAGACTTTGATTTCCTGTGATCCTGCTAGCAATGGCGATGTCTGCCTCCATGGACATGATACCAAGGAGTGATTGAAGATGTTATCTCTTGGACAAAGGCCCATGAGTAAAATTCATGGGGGCCATTAGGATTTTCTAACCATAGTATGGTAAGCGGTCAGTTATTCTTAGGATAAGAGAGATGCTGTCTTGGATGTGCAATTCTTCAGGGGGCTGCTTTACCTACAAGTATTAATGGACCTTTGTAAGGCACCAATGCTATGTGTGTTTTTGTTTTTGTTTGTTTTTTTTCTTAAAAAAAGTCATGATGAAAAAACTGTTGGATCGTGAGCTGGTGGTAAAAGGAAGACAGTTTTTTCAGACTTAAATCCATCTCATTTGAAAATGTGCCATAAATAATTAAAAATGACAGATGAACTTGATTAATATTGCCCTTAAAAATTATGAACGCACAAATGTCTCATTTTATCTTTAAAATGATATTTTTCAAATATATATATATATTTTTTACCAGTTAACGCCGTACATACCACTGCTTCTCACTCCTATCTGCTTAAATTCTTCTTCTCTGAGTTTAGACCAATTTTATTTTGTGAAAAAAAAAATGACGGAAATCAGACAAAAACTGACAGCTATAAGAAGATTTTTTTCTGAAAATACCTTACAGTGTGACGGTAGATTAAACCACACCCACGTTTGTAATTTTTTTTTCCCCATAGATGAAGATGGAGGAATTGGTAGAAAAATAAAGGTAATATTCTGAGAATGGTTGAAACTACAAATCCCATAATTCCTAACTAGTCTTTGGTTAGTTAGGGATGATAGGAGTTGTAAGGGGAGATTAACTAAGGTGTGATAAAGAGGTGATAAAGTGCAGATAACTTCTCCGGTGATGTCACTTCTCCATTTCCTATGTTATTCTATGGAACCAGTTCAATACGATTTCTCGAACTTTGGAGATCTTAGTGCATAGGCTTTATTGAATAACATAGGAACTGAAGAAATAATATCACTGGAAAAGTCATCTCCGCTTTATCACCTCTTTATCTTGATTAATACATAACCCCCGTAGTCCTCAAACAAATGGTGATTCAGCAATTGACTACTCCTAATATAAGCTATGGCTGTGGCATATGTGTAAAGAATAAGGTTGAACAATCCTGGCAAAGTGATCATAAATCAGATTCACCTCATTTGTATAAAATGCCATCTAGAATTAAGTTTGTTCACTGCAATTTGAATTAAAAAGTGGATCTAATATTTACTTAAGTTTAAAAACATTTAACAGCAGGCTTGCATGCAATGGGAAAAATACAATATTTTTACATCTCATTAAATGGCAATTACAAAGCTGCCTATTTATAATGCCTCATATCCTAGTCCCTAAGCTTCTGCTATTTTTTTTCTATCAATACATCACATTGATTTCCTGTATGACTTTATCTACCTAATACAGAGTAGGATTGAGCAGTTATTTGTCTGGTTTTCTCCATCCCTTATCAAACATTTATGATTTAGTGATTGCTGCAGTGCCTTCTTGAAAGGTCTCTCTCATATTTATCTTTACAGTAACTGTACCATCAGTGTGACATGACTGTAATAAATCTAAGGCTCCAAAAATCCATCACGGATTGGAAAGCAACAGTGTGTAGGTTTTCATTAGAAAAGCAACACCAATGGAATGGGATGTATGAATTGTTTTCAGAGGGGCCTGTGGGATTAGGGAAATAAGTGGTGCAATTTTAGGGCCAACCAACTACATAGTAGGTGTTGGATTCCTATTTAAATGATGCTTTTAACCTAGGGTTGCCACCTTTTCTTCAAAAACATACCGGCCATGGCATTCCCTCCATAGACTTAACATTGGACAGAAGCCAATTTTTTACCGGCCTGCCGGTAAGATACCGGCTGGGTGGCAACCCTATTTTAACCCCTTGAAGAACAGAGAGGTCTCCAACACATTTAAATCAATGAAAAATGGTTGTCCTTTAGAGTGCAATTAGTTTTCTCTCAGAATTGCTCCAATTTGTTTTTATACATGCATCCCATTACTTTATATTGTGCTGGACCTCTCTAGCATGAAAGACGTTACAAGTTCCATTTACTTGGATAGTAGTGGATATTTTTTTTGTTTGTTTTGTTTCAGTGGAAAATCACCTATATTTATGTTAGCCATTGTGTATTTAAAACTATAGTTTGAGATAATTAGCTTTATTTAGTTGTCTGATTATGCAAATTAACCAGTACTTCCTGGTAGGAAGTGGCAGATGGGAGGGAGAGTGGAATATCTGTATCAGACACCTCAGACTGTGACCGCCAGTACTGCTTAATTAGCATAAGCTGAACAATAAAAATAAAGCTAATATTTCTTAAACTATAGTTTTAACCCTTTGAGTGACAGAGGGGTGCACAATGCATTGCTTCTGTCTGGGTGCTAGTGTCAAGGCATGTGGAATATTAAACTGAAAAAACATCAGAACACATAGGTTGAATTATAAGGTTTATTGATCAAAGTTTCCGTTGCCCACTGGCGAAGGCTGACAGTAGGCAAATGAAACGTTGATCAATAAACCTTAAAATGCATCTTTAATTCGAAGACCTGTGTGTGCTGTTTTTTCAGTTTATATATGTAAAAAATGAACAAGCGCTGGAAATTTTTTAACAAGGCCAGTTATACAAGAGTGAAGGGGAAGGCGTAGGGGATGTATCTATTACCCATAGTATAAGTTTTAAAGTGAATTCAGTTATCATGAATAGTCATTTAAGGAGTAACAGGAATTGACCGTGTCATGTATCACCCTGATAGCTGCAACACCCGTTCAATATAATGAACTTGGGAAGGTTTTCTTAATGAAAGAACTGACGTTTTCTGTGCAGTACCTGCATTCATCAGGCTCTATAGTGTTCATTACACTACAAAAGCCTGCCAATGCTAGTGGTTCAAATAATTTATTAAGCTCTGCTGATGGGGACATGAGATAGCGAAACAGCTGGGGGTCCACTAAATCTGGATGATGTAGCTAAATTTACTGTTCACCGTTTAACACGTTTGTTTTAAAAAATTCAACTACATTCACCTTCATCTGTATTTCATTGACTGTAAATTCTAATAATGTGTTATTTAAAGAGAACTAACACCAACTAATATTAACCATCACTTCCTTTACTATGTCCTATGATGTCCGAATTTTCCTTGGTTCAAGAGATAACCTGTTCAATTACTTCTGGATGTTATCATGTCCACGGAGGTGGATATGACAGTTGCTAGCAGAACCACTGGCTCTCAAACTCTGCTCACTGCACATTGTGATTTTAACCCTTTAACACCTTAAGGACCGCCTGATCTGGGGGTGGGCGGCCATAGAGGACCACAGCATTTTTTCTTTTAGCACAATGCATTCTGAGATCTCAGAGAGGCATATAGCTGTGCTGCGATCCCAGAATTCCATGACATGTCAGGACCGTCACCTGTCCTTAACGCACGTTCACCAATGATGATCCTGGCATGTCATTGGTTGTTAAGGACCAGAGGGATGTGTAACATATTGCTTCACAACATGTTGCACACACACCTCTAGTCCGTAAAGGATTAAGAAGAACACACCAGTGTCGGTTAGATGGCTCAGTTGGTTAATGCACCAGCTATAGAATATAATCAAGCTACAAGGTCGCAGGTTATAGTCCTGTCAAGGTCACCTAAGCCTTTCACCTCTCTGAGGCAGATAAAATGAGTCTAGTACACACTTGAAAATTTAAAGATAATCTCAATGAATTCTTCCTGGTAAAATACTTAAAAAAAAAAACAAACAAAAAAAAAAAACCAAAAAAACAAAAAACAAAAAAACAAACAGACATACTTACACAGTCTGACAAAGCAACTGTGGTGTTCACATGCATGCACATAACATCCAGGACTAACTGAAGATGTTAGGGAAAAATCCATAGGGGCCATTAGTATTTGCTGGCTGTAGTATGCTAAGTGTGTGTATGTATGCCTCAATCTGAATGGCATGGCTTAATTTTAGGGTATCATTTAACATGATTGTAGAATCTGACTGCAGTCAAGTTAATTATTTCAGTGACTATATGAATGCTTTATTAATACTGGCTTTATTTCTTTTAACTTAGCTCATATTGGTATAAGAGTGTAAGACACGCAGGGATAAAGGATCTGAGGAGCCTACATGGGTTGCAGTCTGGGATCACTGCTAGTATAGCTTACAGATTCCAGGCTTATTTCAGTTCAGCTGGACTCATCCCTAAAAAATGGCCTTTATGTATTTTGCCCTTCTGCCTTTGCTCAACAGATAACATCTTCACCTTTGTAGGAACGGAGTGGTGCACAACACATTGCAGAGAGCATGACATTTATAAGCCTTGCACACTTTTGTGGCCCTTAAAGGGGATCTCTCACCCCTTTAAAAGTTAGGTTTGTTAGGCAGAGTATATAGCGCTAATGTTGAAAACATTATTTATTTATAAAAAAAAAAAAAAAAAAAGCGCTATTTGGGCTAAAACTATTGCTTACAGAGTGCCCTGCACCCTACTTCTGCATACATTGGCGTTGCCACTCTGCCTCTGCTCCCTTCCCACTACCCAGCCTCCTCCGATGACGGAGGCTTTCTGCCTGTAAGCTGGAGCAATCTCACTGGCTAGATATTGATCTCTGCCAATGAGATCGCTACAGCTTACAGATAGAAGCCTCTGTCATTGGATGAGGCTGGGTAGTGGGAAGGGAGCAGAGACAGTGCAGAAAACTGTGGCAGGAGCAGTGTATGTGGAAGTAGGGTGCAGGGCACTTTATAAGCAATAATTTTGGCCCAAATAGCGTTTTAAAAAAATAAATAAATAAAGTTTTCAACATTAGAGCTATATACTCTACCTAATAAACCTAACTTTTATAGGGGTGAGAGATCCCCTTTAATCCTTTGAGCACCAGAGTGCAGTCCATTGAGTACAATTAGTTTTCAACCCATCTGGCATTCAAATAGTTAGAGTTAAGATTACCAGGCGCACTGGGCTAGGGTTGCCACCTTTTCCTAAAAAAAGTACCGGCCATAGTTGTGGGTCGGTGAGGGCGGAGCCACAAAAGGGAGGAGCTACAAAATGGGCAGAACCACTCAATGTTGCATGACCCTACAAAATTGAACTGGTACTGTTGGTGTGCTTCAGAATTGCTTTTCTTTTAATTTGTACATAAGACCCACTACACAGTTATATATAGGTCACATACATATTATATGTTTGGGGTTGTGTTGTGCCCATGCCACCCAAGTCATGCCAGGTGCAGACCACAAACTCCATTCCGCTCTCTTGCCCTGAGATTGGGGCCAAGGACAGCGAGGGAACCCACCCATTGTCTGTCTGTGGCTGTGCTCCCACTGCCATAATCCCTATAGGGGATGGGGGGCAGAAGCCTTCAGCTCATTACAAGGGACCAGTGCAAAAGTCCAAGGGCTTATCAGTCCTAATAAGGTACAAAGAAAATCCACTACTTAGCAATAATTTGGGGTTAGTGCAGCACAGTTTTTATGGACCCTGGGGGGATC
Source organism: Rhinophrynus dorsalis (assembly GCA_037306005.1). Taxonomy (NCBI): domain Eukaryota; kingdom Metazoa; phylum Chordata; class Amphibia; order Anura; family Rhinophrynidae; genus Rhinophrynus; species Rhinophrynus dorsalis. Next base: position 350,290,310 of record CM074722.1, on the reverse strand, counting down.
AGATGAAAAGATTAGAGAACATCTGGAAGATAAATATTTGGGTTGAGCTGTCAGGGGCTTTGGGGAGATGTTTCATTATCCCTCCAAGAGTATGTGTGCGTTTGAGGATGTCAATGTAACGGATATGAGGGGAGCTTTAGAGCCCAGAGCTAGTTTAGTGCAAGTTGCTTCCAACCTGCCAGCCAGTGATAGACAGTTCCGTTCACTCACCTCCCACTCTCCTCTTCCTGCGTGTTCCCCCGTGCTCCTTCCCTCTCTCAAAGTGTCCCGACTCCAACTCATTTAATTATTGACAGAGTGAGGATAATGGTATTTATAGCCCAACCACAGCTGGACAGCCACATGGGGAGTATTCATCCAGCAAAATAATCACTCAATAATCTCCCAAAAGCTCTTTGGATGGTTAAAAAAAAAATAATCAAGATTTCTCTACCAACAACAGTACTCATTATAATCACATACATTCTGTAAAACTGTAACATTTCCCCAATAAGACAATGACATTCCTATGCAAAACTGAAACTTTTTTCCCTTACCCAACTGTGTACCTCTATTTAGCACTGGTTCGTTTTTCTCCCTATACGCAATGGTATTGCTGTCAGTGGAAATCACACAGATCTTTTCCCCATGCACTCCAGACTTCCTAGTCATTCCTTTATTTGGCAAAGAACAACCTATCGAATAGCTCCACACATTATGTACAATGGAAGATGTGAATGTCATCTACTTCCTCATTGGACGTACCCAGTCCTGGCTGTGATTGGCTAACTGTCCCTTCTGTGGGCGAGAGAGGCTGTGGCACTGAAGTTGCTAATTTGTTGGGATAAGGGAGGATCCGAGGTGTTAAGCAGATGTCAGCGTGAGTTACTCCCCTCGAGTTCTCAGATGCACACAATACCGGCTTTTCAATTGCCGGTATAGAAGTTATACCGGCACCGGCTTCAGTGGTCCAATTACCGGCTGTGCCGGTAAAATACCGGCCGGGTGGTAACCCTACACTGGGCAGAATTTGAAGTCCTATGATTCTGCTAGCATTTGTCATGTAACCTTCATGGACTTAATGCCCAGGACTGTTTTAAAGGGATGGTAATGTCTTAAAAGAATAAGAAGTAATATTGTAGATAATGCAAAAAGAAATAGATTGGTTCAAGTCCTATCTCTCAAACCTTTATATTTTGAGAGATAGAACATTTTAAAGTTCCCCTCTCCCTGCTGTCAGCTCTAAAGCTGACAGCAGGAGAACTGAGTCGGCTGACTCGAAGCGGCTCTTCAGCAGAGCTGTGATACTGAAATCTAAAAAGAAATACGTAATTGGAAAGGTCTCCAAAGTGTGCCTGGATTGGAAGCATACTTTGTAGACCTTTCCAATTAAGTATTTCATTTTAGATTTCGGTATCTCAGCTCTGCTGAAGAGCCTCCTGACTGTCCCCGGACCAGGACCTTCTGCTGTCAGCTAGACGCAGACATCAGGGAAGGGAGAGGAGAAATTTAAAATGTTCTATCTCTCAAACCATAAAGGATTGAGAGACAGGACTTGCACCTATGTATTTCTTTTTGCATCATCTACAATATTACCTCTTCTTCTTTTAAGACATTTCTAACCCTTTAAGGTGTTGTCTCTTTAGCAAAATCACAAGGGCAATATTCATAGTGGCCATGGTAAGGTAAGGGAGTACTATTAGGAGTTGTTAGTTTACCTTTAATGTTATATCACATACTGGTACATGTTAACTTTAACACAAATGGAAACACTGTCAGGGTACTCAAGATGGCTCTGTTAGGCAACCACATTCTCTTGACATTATAAGAAACTGATTTTATAATCTCCTTTTATTTTCATTCCTAAATTAATTAATTGCAATTCAATAGATTGCCCTGAAAAATGGAGTATGCTAGAAAGTCTAAGACAGCCTGGGATCCCTTCTTACTACTGATATCCAATCACATTTCTCTGTAGTAAGATTGTTTGAATTTCATACTTCCCAACATTTCAAATGGTGAAAGAGGGACACTTGTGTTTTAGGTAGTGTGGCTGGTGAGCGAGGCATTACCAAGAATTTTTAGGTTATTTTATGACCTATTGACATCTCTTTGTGTGACTGAATAAATGATTTAGAGCAAGACAATAATGATTTTGTTTACACAGGTTAATTTATAAATACTCCGGGTGGGAAAGAGGGACAGAGAGATTTAGGACTCAAAGAGGGACACTTGAGAAGTATGGAATTTGCTGAATTCAATGTTGTGTAACAGACACTAGGTGCACATTCAAGTGAACAGGGACACGAGTCAAAATATTTAATGAAAACTACACTACTTATGTGCACTTTATAAGGGGAAGAATTGTTGTTGTTTTGCATATCTATTTTTTTAGCAATAAAAAATTGGGAATTTATATTTATACTAGTATGAAAGCCCGTATACACGGGCTAAAGTGCCACCCAGCTGCCTCGGTTTCTGGCCTGGAGCCGGGAGCAGTGACAGGTGGTGGGCCGTTCGGAGTGCCCCACTCCTGATCAGCACATTTGTCCAGTCTCTACTGTACATGTGCGTTTACGCACACAGGGAGTTTCGCAGCCTAGCAATTTATGTGTATAGATTTGGTACTAAATGAAGACTTATTCTGTCTTGGGAAAAAATATATATAAATAAATGCTCGCTAAACTGGTCAAAACTCATTTAACAAACCTAGAATAAGTCATTTTGAAAGCTTTTTCAAAAAAACATATTTATTACAATGTGGCGGCCCTATTTTAACCCTTTGAAGGTTAGAGGAGTGTGCAACACATTGTTTCTTAATGTTCTATGCACACTACTGGTACGCAAAGGGTAAAGGAGGTCAAAAATTGCTTTGCATTGAGTATTCTGATGTTTTGTATATGCTGTGCTCCTAGTTTACATTTCCAATCCATTCTCAAGAAGAGAACAGCAATTGTGGAGTTTTCACGAGTTTAAAGTCTCCGTTTTTGTGCTTGTCATTTGTACCGATTATGACATGACAGCTTTTGAGTCTCCAATGATAACAGCCATCTGACTTGATCTGCGTTCAATGGATTTTCACTAAAATAGAATCATTGCCTTAGTGATGGATAGAAAAGGAAAGGCAATACATCCTGATAAATGTTCCCGTTTTCCCTGGTCTTTCTCTCACATTGCCCTTGTACGATCTATGAGTCAGTGAAGCTAAGCCCAGAACAGTTCTGCAACATATCACAATTTTACATTTTAAACAGCTTTGAAGTCTATCAATGGGGTATAGGTAAAATAGCTTGAGATAGTGATAGATATTGTTTAAAGGGCTTACAGGCGAGCAGGGAGTCTCAAGGTCAGTCTGTTAGCATGTCCAGACATAACAGTTAAGCTGAAATTCACATCTTGCATCTTGCACTGTTCAAGATCACCGAAGGGTGTACAATCAAATTAAGCCCGTTGTCAGGGCGCTTGTTAACGTATTGTAGTCTTTAACAACTGCTCACTGCTTGAGATTTGAAGCTCCATGGAATAACATAGGATTTGTGGATTTATGTCTTTCTACATGGACTCATATTTATGAAAGCAAACTGGAGTTATTCTGGAGTATACCAACAGCACCATAGGGGAAAAATAAACAATCCTGATTTCCCATGAACTTAACTAGAGATTTTTAACCCTTTGAATGCTAGAGAGGTCTTCCGTTCATTGCTTCTCAATGCATTGGAGACCTATCTAACATTCAAGGGGTTAAAAACCCAAATTAATTTAACAGGAATGTTTAGGTGTCTCTTATGGTGGTAGAGTTAGTTTACTCCAGAATAAATCCAGTTTGCTTTTAGATATATGGGCTGGGCCATAGACATGCGTGGGAACTTTAGTCTTTTGAGACCCCGGAGTGGGCTCGTGTACTGCGACCAGAATTTGTAAATGACTCAGTTTGCATCATAAAGGGGAGTGGGGCTTAATCATTTAGAATGGGTTTGTCATCATTTTGTCATAAAGTTGGCGGGAAGTTGGAGGAACAGGGTGAGAAGCTGAAGTGGGCAGAGTTGTAGACGAAACTCACCACCACCAGAGAATCAGCCTATGTCTCAGGAGACCTGGTATTTAAACCTAAACCCAGACTCTCTGGGGCACATCCCGAGAGTTCCCAGGTATGGCCATAGAGTCTTTGGGCTGCATGCACAAAAAAAGAGAGAAGCTATTCTGGAGTAAGCCAACTGCATTACAGGGGACAAATAGAAATTCCTACATCCCTACAGGTATAAAGGGGACTTGTACCCAAAGACGTGTTAAGTTCATTTTAAAGAGAATAAAACAACTACATACATGTTATACTAGTAATTTGTTTGTAATATAAATGATATTTGAGAAATTAATTTGAATTTGTTGGCAGCACATTGTGGAACTCTATGTTGAATGGTCTTTGTGCACAGTCAGTATTACTACACTCTGTGCTATGGGTGAACTCTATGGTGACTGGTCTTTATGCACAGTCAGTATTACTACACTCTGTGCTACGGATGAACTCTATGATGACTGTTATTTGTGAACAGTCAGTATTACTACACTCTGTGCTATGGGTGAACTCTATGGTGACTGGTCTTTATGCTCAGTGAGTATTACTACACTCTGTGCTATGGATGAACTCTATGATGACTGTTATTTGTGAACAGTCAGTATTACTACACTCTGTGCTATGGGTGAACTCTATGGTTACTGGTCTTTATGCTCAGTCAGTATTACTACACTCTGTGCTATGGATGAATGTAGGCAGAGCCCACACACTGGGGGTATTTCTAATCACATGGCGAGTAATAACTTTAGGCTTGAACAGGACTAATTAGCATACTGTGCTGGGAACTACTATATAGTGCCACAATGTTGCTAGTGGCTAGTACAACATATAGGCAGATTTAAATTCTCATGATTACAAGACTTGTTCTCCAACACAAGCATGTTCTCCAACATGTCCTTTTGCAGTGAGTTTGAGACCTCTTCAGCATCGTGGGGGCTAAAAAGCAAGAGAATAAGGACCCCCCCACAACATAGCACATACCACATCAGTTATACAGGAGTGAAAGGGAAGGAGTAGGGAATATGTTTCTTTCAGTCATTTCATCCTGCCCTTTGATCCAGAGCAAGGCTGGTCAATAAAACAAACTGTTTGGAATATAGCTGTGGGAAAAAACAACCTTTGGCATAGCCTTGAACGGATGTGCTTATGCGGACATTATCTACACATCTCTTTGTATTACTGCACTTCACTATATTTTGAAAGTTTGTTACATTAGTCATCTGATGAAGGAGCTTCATTCATAGAACTGTAGGGCAGTACATTGATACAAACACGGCTAAGCTAACATTCGAGGCTCAGATATTGGTGCAATTTATCTAGTTTAAATGCCCCCCCCCCCCATTTTATGTGTTTCCCCTGCAAGGCCATCACAAGGAAGTAACGGAGGTGTAGCTGATGCATGGCCTACCTCAGCATCACTCAAGAGTTTGACTGCACACAGGGCAAAACTTCAGTTAAAATAAAACAATACATTTATTGAAGCATCAATAGGCAATGGACATGGACAGGTAACCAAGCGATCTAACGCATTTCTCTCAAACAGTGCTTATTCATAGGTCTAGGAATAAGCACCTTTTGTGTGAAACAAGTTAAATTGCTTGGTTTCCTGTCTCGAGCTACACGTTAGTCTGTTGATGCTTCAGTAAATCTGTTCTTTCATTTCAATGGTGGATTTGTCCTTACATGAGTGTGGTCAAGATCTTGAATGACTCTAATGGCAATTGGCAATTCCGTTGACCAGCAACAGAGGACTGACTCTTGTTAAATATTTATATATTTTGAATGAACTGTGCCGCTCCTTGTCTTGTATTTTGTGTTGTATATTCCCTACATCAACACCAGCCTTATAGCAATGGTTGATGGGTTGCCCGTTCATTGGACATTGCAAAGTGCTTTGCAGATCCAGGTTGTCGATATGAACAATCGGCACTGCAGCCAATAGGCCACTATGAATATCACATCTCCTTATCTTCACCGCACTAAACACATGAACATAGTTAAGTCATAGCGTTCTATGTTTGGCTTTGTTCATGGGCGGCAAGACTGCCAGTGTGAAATGCCTCATACGCAATAATGTACTCTAAGGTATGTCCAAGTAGCACAGCTTTGATTAAGCTACTCTAACATCACAAATCTGAACCAGCCCTAAATGTACAGATAACTTCTGCTTTTGCACATCTACATGCAGTCTTCATCATCTTCAAACTATAGTTTGAACTGTAGTGTAACTGTTTAAATTTTTTTAATATGGCTCCCTGGAGCAGTTGATTTGTTAAATAATATCTCAACATTTTTGCATATTGTATGGTATTGTAAAAAATAAATATACATGCGTTGTTCAGTGTCATTTTTGTTATAATGAATAGTATGTTCAGAAAATCCTATACTTTTGTGTTCAGCTTAAAAACCCAGTTAAAAGATTCCCCTTCCTGTCCCTTATCCGCACGTCATGCCAACTCCACTCATATCCCAAAGCCACTCGCTTGACCGCATGGATTGCAACGAGGGACAATACTGGGTGTATCATCCCCTTGATGAAGGGGAGCAGGTTTTTCCTTATGCTGATACAATATTGTCCCTCATCGAGTTCTGTCCGGTCCGGCTTTCTTATTTGATCGAATAGGGGCGGAGGGGGAAACGTTTAACTGAATTTTTAAGCTGAACACTGCGGTGCAGGATTTTCTAAACATACTATTTCTTATAAAAAAAATGACACAGAACAATCACATATATATTTAAAAAAAAAAATACTATCCCTTTAATTTCTGCAGTGTCTTTAGTATCTCTTCTAATACAACTTTTACCGATTTGCCTAAATAAGCAAAGGGCCCTCCAATTTTCCCCTCCATGAAGCCTGCAATGTTTTTATATATATACTAGTGTAAAAGCCCGTGTACACGGGCAACGGTCCTGCTCTGCGTCCTGCTGCCGATGCAGTCATGCACTGTAGAGACTGCCCGAAAGCATAGAATGATCCCAACACAGAACTCCCAGCATTCTGTGCTCCCAGCACAAAACTCCCAGCACTCTGTGCATTCGGGGCAGTCTCTACTGCGCATGACGGCTTCTGACAAACATCCTAGCAAATTATTATATAGGATATATATATATATATATATATATATATATATATAATATGAACTTGGACTTCAGGCAACTGATTTAAGTGTTTGAGTGTCAGAGGGGTATCCAACGTATTGCAATGTGTTGGATACCCCTCTGCCACTGAAAGAGATAAACAATCATATATTTATATGCTTGTCCCCCATTAAAGAAGTAACACTTCTTAATAATAAACCCAGGTTATGGCTGGAACTCCTAACGACTCAGATGAATTTTACCCTTGTGCCTATGTTGAAGTAACAGATTAAATCATTCTTCATAGAGGAACACATGCCAGTTGTTAGAAGAACCACAGGACACAAACTGGGCTCACCACATGTGATAATCTTCACAAGTTATATATACCTCTGGTCCTTACAGGGTTAAGCAGGCACATGCAGTTTACCTACTTGAGTTTCAAAAAACAACTGTCAGTATCTCTCATGTCAGCCTCCATGGAAATGACATCCAGGGCTGATTTAAGATTTTATCTCTCAAACAAAGGTGCAAGGGTAAAATTCATAAGGGCTGTTAGTATTTTCTGCCATTATAAGGGAAGTGGGAAATTACTGTTGGGAGATGTTGATTCTCCTATAAACTTTGGTAACTGATCCCCAGAATTCCTTATCCTTTTCTTGTTGAACTAAAAACAGATTTCTGAGGCCTTTACATCTAACCAGTCGCTTGAACCCACGACTGCTTTGCCGAAAACAGAGATAACCACGCTCACCAGGAGATTTATTACCATTTTATGCAAATCCTTTATTGCTGTTCCCCACTTCCTTAATTATACATGTTATTTCAACACAACCCTTTCTTTGATGTCCCTATCCTGTTTTTAAACAGTGTAAGATTTCTATTGCATCCTCCCGTAGAGCTTTGTTCCATACAGAAAAACTTGCCAAGAACAGCTATTTTAAAGACTGTTGGGAAATGTTTAATTAGTTAATCCCACTTGAGTTATGCGGACGCATTACCCTGCACAGAAAATCAGAAGCATGTAAAGGACTGGCCAGGAGACGTTTGCTTTAACCTGCAAGGCTTCCCCTATAATGCAGCCCTGTAGACTTGTGTATATCTTGGCAGTTCCCACTGGAAATAAATTCAAAGGAAATCCCTCAAACTTTAATGAAACCTGCAAAGTGATGAATTATTTGATGTAATATTTTGGATTACAATCTAAAACCTGCTTTCTGTATTTACATGATTGCACTTTAGTATTACATTAACAACTCCTGCTTTTTACTTTGTACATGGGCTTCCTCAAAGTCGTGGTACATTGCAAATTAGATGTAAGAATGAATAAAGGCACATTAATGCCCCTCTGGCACTCAAAGGGTTAAAATATTAGTGGCCAATATGAATCAGTTCTTCTTGGATTGGTTCCCCAAAAATAATTTTTAAATAGTGCTAGATATGGAGAGAAACCTGATTCTTTCTCCTAAGACGTCTTAAAGCAGAACTATCACTGAAAATAAAGTGCCCCCCAAATCATTATGCATATAGCGATACGCATATCCATACTAGTATTTCCCTAAATAAGTCTGACGTTATTGATAGATCCAACTCCTACCCAGACGCACAGGCAGGCATAAGCTCAGGCATCTTGCCAAAGAGACATCTGTGCGCCTGCACTGTCAGTCCCGGTTTCCTCTAGAATGCGTTGCATTGTACCTTAAAGGGATAGTAATGTTTCATAATCAAAGCAACTCCAATTAATCTTCATAGTATTTGGGCCATGGAGAGTGTTATTTCAATACTGTCAAAGTTGTAGGACAAGAGTAATTGAATGATAAAGTATAAACTTGTCAAGGCGGGGCAGGAATTTCATTGTTCTCACAGTAAGAAGATTGTCCCTTGCTGTGAGCTGTCTGGTCTGTGGACCAGATTCCACATCATTGGGGAGGTGGCTTACACTAGGTAAAAGGGGTGGGAGGGGGATACTTTATCATTCAATTACTCTTGTACTACAACTCTGACAGTATTGTAATAACACTCTCCATGACTCAAATACTATGAAGATTAATTGGAGCTGCTTTTTTTTTTGTGAAACATTACTATCCCTTTAAGGAACAGGAAGGGACTGATGGTGCAGGTACACATATGCCGGTACAGCAAGATCTGGGAATGAGTTGGATTTATTCAAGGTAATACTAGTATGGATATGCGTATCACAATATGCATAATGATTGCGGGGGTGGGGGGCATTTAATTTTCAGTGATAGTTCTGCTTTAAATTGGAGGATTTTTGTGTCCACAAATAATGAATTATGTCTGGCCCCCATGAATATGATGATCAGTGCTGACACAATTCATTTATACTAGCCATTTTGATTAACAGAAGTAGAGGTTTATCTTAGGGGATGTTAGTGTTTCTTTAAATTATAACCTTGATTGCGGATTTTTGGTCCCTTTATTTTACGTCCCTTTATTTTACCCAACAATAAACTATTAAAAAATGTTGCATTAAAACTTACTAAGAAAATACTATAAATACTGATATAAACAAGTTAATATCAGTGTATATTTGGATGAGAATAATAATGAGCACAAATGTGAGTGAATGGTGTTAATTAGACCATTTGAGAGGCAAAGTGGTGTCCTGTTTAACTTCCCTCTGGCACTCAAAGGGTAAATGACTTTACCAAACTATTATTTTATCATTTTTTCCCTCTTGACAAGAGTGATCCGCTGGGGAATTGTTACCTTCTTACACCTCCTGTGTTCTCCTTGGAATGTAATTACAATGCCAGCCTTAGACAAACAGCCATGTGCGGAGGTCAGTAGGTAGGTGACTCACAGAAAGGGGGGGGGGGGGCATTTTCTTTTTTACAGTCTGGTGACACATTTTGAAGAAGCCAAATGAATCCTAAAATTGGACTTCCTCTTAACCCTTTAAGGACCAATGAGTTGGGCAGTGCGTTGTATACCCCTTTGACAAGCAAAGGGTTAAAGGGTTAGTAATGCTGACATTTAAGTCTATTAAATATTGTAGATGTTAAAAAAAAATATATGAAGAAAGTCCTATCTCTCAAACCTTTATGGTTTGAGAGATATTCACCGCTAAAGTTCCTCCATCCCTCCCCTTCTGCTGATGTCAGTACTTTACTGACAGCAGAAGATCCCAGTTCTGGGACCAGCCGGCGGCTCTTCAGCAGATCCGAAATAGCAACATTTAAAAAGAACTACTTCATTGGAATGGTCTACAAAGTGTGCTTGCAAACCAGGTACACTTTGTAGATCGTTCCAATTAAGTAATTCTTTTTAAATTTTGCTATTTTGGCTCTGCTGAAGAGCCACCGGCTGGTCTCAGGACCGGGATCACCTGCTGTCAGTAGAGCGCTGACATCAGCAGAAAGGGAGGGAGGGGGGAACTTTGGAGGTGAATATCTCTTAAACCATAAAGGTTTGAGAGATAGGACTTTCTTCATATACTTTATTTTTTTAACATCTACAATATTTAATAGACTTCAATTTCAGCACTTCTAACCCTTTAAAACACACGGCCCATTGTTTTAGTCAGGCTATATTTCCTTCTTGTGTTTGTTGTCTTTGCCCAATACTAGCAGTCATCTCGTTTTCATAGTGTTGACACTTTTAGTATGAAAAATATATATGCATACCTGGGGACTTTCTTCTTTGAAGCCCCCTGTAAAGGGCTAGTGAGCTGGGAATGGGTGTGCCTAAATAATGTAAATCGTCATAAAGTGGGTGGGATTTAACCTGGTAGTCTCCGGAGCAGATGCACACACATATGTGTATATGTTATAGTGTGCTTTCTGTTGAGTAAATCAAGGGTATTCTCACTGCTGGGAGATTTGTTATTTAAAAGTTATTAGAGCCCAGTCTAATTTTTGTAATCTACAGTATCAACTTGCATTGAAAACACAATTTTTTTTTATAATGCACTCAAATTGAGCACTTTAGTTGCTTACTATGGTTTCCCATAGTAAGTGATAGTAACCCCGCCACCTGGTGACCAGAAGAAGAAATTGCCCTATAATTTAAAAAAAAAAATTTGAGCTGTAATTAATTCTAAATTAAAGGGATAGTAATACTTCATTTTATCTTTATTTTATTTTGTAGTAATTAAAAAACCATGAAGAACGATATAAGTCTTATCTCTCAAACCTTTATGGTTTGAGAGAGATTCACAAGCAAAGTTTCCCCTCATTGACCAAAGTGGTCATGTCTGCCATCTAGCTGTCAGATTTGGAGTCTGTTCCGCGGACTGGTCGTGGCTCTACAGCAGAGCAGAGATCGCGAGATATAAGAAGAACTGCTTCATTCGAATAGTCTACAAAGTGTGCCTGGTTTGCAAGCACACTTTTTAGACCCTTCCAATGAAATAGTTATTTTTATATCTTGCGATCTCGGCTCTGCTGAAGAGCCAGAGGTTGATCTGCAGACTGGTTTCCAAATCTGACAGCTAGATGGCAGATTTGACCTTTTTGGTCAATGAGGGGAAACTTTGCTTATGAATATCTCTCAAACCATAAAGGTTTGAGAGATAAGACTTATATCGTTCTTCATGTTTTTTTAATGCCTACAAAATAAAATAAAGATAAAATGAAGTATTACTATCCCTTTAAGCATTTCACAGCAGTGGGAGTGTCTTGTTTTAATTAGTAGGGAAAGTTGAAAAGTTGTGTTGAAAAGTCATTTTTTTATAATGCAATTAAATGCAAAGACTGAGTCGCTGACTATGGTTTCCCATAGTAAGTGATAGTAACAGCACCACCTGGTGACCAGAAGAGGAAACTGCACTATAATTTAAAAAAAAAACATATTTAAGCTGTAATTAATTCCGAATTAAGCCGCTCACAGCAGTGGGAGTGTCTTGTTTTAATCATCAGGAAAAGCCCTGTAAGATACATGTTTTCATAAATAATGCTTGCTGTTTCTTTGGCCTTTTGAGGACCAGAGGTGTGGGCAGTGCGTTGCTGAAGTATCACATTGCCCACCTTTCTCAAACAGTTATCTTAATTGAACTTAATTCAGATTTTTCCTCTTTAAACTGTTATCTTGTAAATGTATTTCAGAACTATTGATGGACACTAGGAAGCACTGGTTGCTCACACATTGGTTGTTTCCATTCATGCCTGTTGCATTCTTTTCATATTACTTCAAATAAGCATTTTGCTCTTTACCGGAGCAATAGGTTAACTTGTTAGGAAGCCTCAGCCAGAAGTGTGGATTGCAGAGTTTCATCAGCGAGAAACACATTGTTCCAACTCAGAAATTATACAGTCCAGAATCATCATCATGTATTTTCATCAGGATGAAATATCGGGAGCTGTGCTTAGTGCAAGGTTTTATTAATGATCTGCTGTCAGACTCTGGATGCTCTGCATATTTGCATATTAAACAGCTGAGTGAAGAAACATTCCTTTTATTGCTGCGGGGAATAAATCAGTTTAAAGCAAGTTTTCATCATTTATACTCCTATCAGCTAAGTCTTCTTTTATTGAAATAAATTGTTGAAGTGCTTTGCTCATTCGGTGAATACTGATGAAATGTATACCTTGATCAGACTTTGAGGAAAACATAATATTTAAACATACATGATGTAAATATGTTTAACCCTTTGAATGCTAGAGAAAAATCTCTAGCCCTTTAGAACACAAGGAATTCAGAATGATGCATTAGCCCCAATGGCAGAAAGCAGGTTAAAAGCGAAGTGTTTTATTATTCTGTTTTGAGGCCGTATGCACAAAATAAAAGAGGATCAATTCTGGAGCAAACCAATGTAACCCTTCAAATGCCAGAGGGGATACCCCTCTGGCATGCAAAGGATTAACCCAAATGAATAAATAACAACTTTAATTGATTTAAAGGGACACTCATACCTCCCCTAGCCCTCCTCTAAGCATTACATAGTATTAAGGTCCATGGTTGAATACTAAGTGTATTCATTGCTTGCCCTTATAACTTAAATATAATTAGGCTTTTGAAACTGTTGTTGTGGCTGCTTCTGCAGCCATTAATGGGAGTATTAAGAGGACTGGGAAGGCTTAGGAGGCCAGGAGAGGGCTGCCTCAGCGTGATACCACCCAATGCTGTGGTACCAAATGGAGGTGTAAGGATTGGAAGTAACATAGTAACATACATAGTAACACAGTAAATTAAGTAGAAAAAAGACATAAGTCCATCAAGTTGCCTCATAAACCAGAGACATGAGCTTTCCTGCTGCCAAATAATTTAGACTATCAGAACTTCCTGTTTTGCCTACTTATACACAGCATAACCCTGTATATTTCCTTTTGAAAGAAATGTATCTAATATTCTCTTAAATGCATCCATTGTATCTGCCATAACTACATACTTGGGCAAGGAATTCCATAATTTAACAGACCTCAGTGTTAAAAAACCCTTTCCTCTGCTGAAGTCAAAAACCTCCTTTCCTCTAATCTCAAAGGGTGGCCCCTGGTTATTTGCTTAGTCCTTGGAATGAATAGCTCCCCATAGAGATCCATGTATTGACCTCTCTGAAGCAACTTTAACACTATCTGAATGTAGCGTTCCTTATACTATATTCAGACTAGGCCAAAAGACCGGTACCGCCACCACTCAGTAGCAGAGCAGTACATGACATGTGGAAGGAGGGGCCACCATCCAGAGAGCCACCAATGAGAGTACAGAGGTTGTACACTCACTGATGTCAAGGGAAGGATCTGCACAGATATGGAAGCTCAGTTTTTTTACTCAACTCCAGGAAACAGCACAAAACTTAAAGGAGCAGTAAACTTTTTTTATGAAAACACATATTTTATAGAGCATTTCCTGCTGAATAAAACAAGGCCACTCCCACTGCTGTCAGAGGTTTTATTCAAAATTTATAACAGTTTAAATAATCAGGAAGTGAATTTACTGTGTTTACTTCCTGATAGTTCTAACTGACAGGAAGTGACAGACAGTTTCTATCACATTCTATGGAGAACTGTATGTGTCTGACTTTTCTGACTTTCCTCTCCATTAGAATCTAACAGGAAATCTAATTAGAATTTGACCACTAGAGGGCATTGCTAATGTAAAAAAAACATGGGTTTAAACTGTAATAACTCTGGAAATATAAATCTCTCCACAGTGGGAGTACCCTTATTTTACTCAATAAGAAAATCCCTACAATATATATTTTTTTCATAAAAAAAGTTTACTGCTCCTTTAAGAAATATTAACCTGTGGCTTGTCATATTTGTGTCTTAATAAGGAAAGGGAATATGTTAGGTTATAAGTTTTCATTTTTATGGTGGATGTTCAGCCATATCTTTTGTAATGTCACACTTTTGTTTATACATGTTTCTTTGTGAAAATGATTTTCATTAAATTGTACAGTATATATATATATATTGTGTACTTATAGAGCATCAAATTATAACTCACCCCTTGATTGCTAGAGATGACTGTAAAGAATTGCTTCACAATGGATTGGAGACTTCTCCAGCACCCAAAGGCATAAAGGGGTAATTAACTTTTGTATGGGAAAACAAAAAGTTGTATGGCTTTTTCTGTTGAGTTAAACGAAGGGTAATCTCACTGCTGAGTGATATAGATTTCCAGAATTACTACAGTATAACCCCTTAAGGACCAGCCAGACCAGGGTTTTTTTTTAATCCTAGACATCCTCTGTGCTGTAAGCCCGTATTGCTACTGGTCATACACAAAGGTCCTTAAAGGGACACTAATGTCCCATAATTTTTTTTTTGTTGTTGTGTAGAGTTTAAAAAAATAAACTAAATCCCATCTCTCAAACCATTACAGCTTGAGAGATAATCGTTTCTAAAGTTCCCCCTCCCTTTCACCTGATGTCAGCGATCTGCTGACAGCAGGAGATCCCGGTTCTGGGACCAGCAGGCGGCTCTGCAGTAGAGCGAAATTGTGATATTGGAAAATAATTGCTTCAATGGAACGGTCTACAAAGTGTGCCTGGTTTGCAAGCACACTTTGTAGACCGTTCCAATGAAGTAGTTCTTTTCCAGTATTGCTATTGCGGCTCTGCAGAAGAGCCACATTGTGTTGGCTGACACAGAACTCCTTCTGTCAGCTTTACAGCTGACATCAGGAGAGGCAGTACTTTAGCGGCAGATATCTGTCAAACCTAAAGGTTTGAGAGAGAGAGTATTTTTTTTTTTTTAAACTGTACAAAACAAGAACAAATTTTTCTGGGACTTTACTGTCCCTTTAAAGCTGAACTTTCAGCTTTATAATATTGTCCCCCAATAAATTAGCAATATAGCGATAGGCAAAGTAATAGTTGTATTTTGGTGAATAAAAATCCACCTTCTTCGGCAGCCATCCAGCAGACAACAACACAGACATCTCAGAGGAAAGTTGCTTCTGAGTCTTTGCTGTCTGTCTCTTGCACTGCCCGGATTGGTGGTGACATCCATTGATTACTTTAAGGTAACGGAAGTTGCTGCCTGCACAGGTGCACAGAGCTTCTCTTGTAAGCCCTGTGCCCTGGATGCCTGCAGAAGAAGCTGGATTACTTCAATAACATAGATTTATTCGCCATAATACAATTATTACTTTGCCTATCGCTATATTACCAATGTATTTGCAGGCAATATTATAAACCTGAAAGTTCTCTGGATCATTATCCTCATCATCATAGTAATAATATTTTTTTTTGTGAGCAGAAGCAATTTTTTTTGTATTATCATTATCATTGAGTTGTAGTCTCTGTTACATTGCATTAAGGCTGTCTTGGGATATTCTCTTTGGCCTTTCTACAAAGGTGCCTTATAACAAAATGATAGATGATTTGATATGATACCTAACCTAGAGAATCATTCTTTTGATCTTGTGCAGAACAACCAGCAACAGAGAAACCACAATTCTCTCAATGTATCATACATCACATATTTGCTTCTTTCTAAATTGCTTACTTATACCTTGTGATAGCTCCTTCAGTCTCCCATAAATTAATAAGACACGTGCGAGCAACAGCCAGCAGGTTTTAGAAGTCCTAGTCTATTCCAATCGAAGAACTGTAAAAAGAAAAAAGAGGACAGATGCGGCATATTTTTTTTTATTCCCTTTAAAATGCTCTTTCAATCTGAAGCAAAATATTATTAATCTAGACTGCCTGCTACTTTCATTTACCATGTAGCTGCTCATGGGATTACAGGCACAAAGGTTTCATAAATTTCAAATGAAATATGAACATTTGTTGTCAAAACACAGTTACGCTATAAAAGCTGTGTTAGACGTAGTCCTGCTTTTTATTGTAACATTTATATCTATAGACATCCGTGTTTTCATTGGGTAAGTAAGGGAATCTTTTCTTTAGCCTGTCAATTTTCTCTATATTTCATTTTGGCTCAGGTTGGAGATAACCAGACTAAAATATGTTTTTCATATGATGAAAATATGTGATGTGGACTTTTTTAATGTCAGTTACTGAGATGCTCTCTGGCTGTCTTATTCAGTAACTTACATAATAACAAAGTAAAATAGTTGATGAGGCTGAAAAAAGACATGCGTTCATCAAGTTCATCCCATGCCAAATTACACCTGTTGATCCAGAGGAAGGCAAACAAAAAACCCAATGAAGCCATTTCCAGTGAAGCCCCAAGTGGGTAAAAATAAATTACTTCCTGACACCAAATGGCAGTCAGATAGTTCCCTGGATCAACATCTTATCTGCTTTGAAGCCAACGGTCATAATTCTCAATATTATTCTGTGCTAGATAGGTATCCATTACTTTTTTTAAAGCAGTTACAATATCTGCAACACAGCATTCCGAGGTAGGAATTCCATAGCTTTACTGTCCTTACTGTAAAAAAAATCCTTGCCTTTGTTTTAGTCAAATGCACCTTTCCACTAGTCTTAATGGATGACCTCTTGTTCTTAACTCAGCTCTTTGTGTGAATAAGTAATCAGATATTTCTTTATATTGAACTCAAATATATTTGTAAACATTAGTCAAATTACCCCTTAGATGCCTCTTCTCTAAATAACCCCAGTTTGGCTAGTCTCTCTTTATAATTCAGATTCTCCAATCCCTTTAAATGTTTTGTTGCATGTCTCTGCACTTTCCCAGTTCAATAATTAATTTTTAAAAACTGGTGCCCAAAACTGAACTCCATATTCTAGATGAGGCCTAAACGATGATTTATATAGAGGTAGCGTCCGTGCATCTACGCCATCTTTATGCAGGCTAGTACCCTATTTGCTCTTGCAACAGCTGAGTGATTGCACACTCTATGAAGTCCACTGCAAGGTAACATAATAATGTGCCCTTAAGAGGGATCTGTTATTTACATCAATGATTCTTAATTTGGGTTCCTTGGAGAAGTTCTAACGAGTAAAAGCGGGCACATTGAAAACTCATCAGGTTGTTTGTCTATACTGTATTCAGTTCAGATGCTCAGCTCAGATGCTCGATAAAGAATTATTTTGGCCTAGACGAATGAGTTCAACACATTGCTTCGTATCAGATTATAACAAAAACTGAAATATGGAGATTAGGGAAGAAATATGTGTTTGCTATAAAAGGAGAGAACAGTCTTTAAATGGAAAAAATTAATTTGTAGAAAAGAGAATCCTTTTTAGCATTAAGTTAGTGTAGGGACCTGCAGGAACACAGCAGTAAGTTTGTATAATTAAAGCAGAACTTTCACCTATATAATAATAATAATCCTACCTAGCTTTGTCACTAGGTAAAAGTTCCTTATTTATTAACAATGTTGTATGAAACATAACTGAGAAGCAATAAAGTACCTTTCTTTGTGTCCGTATCGGAAAGGCAGAGCCATCTTCTGTGATGTCTCAAATGATTGGCAGCTCCCTCTTGTTCAGTGGGCGTCCCCTTTTGTTCCTCTAGCGGAGGAGCTCCCCAAACAACATGCTGCGTTTAAGCCCATCTCTGTAAAAACCGTGTAACTTGACCGCACATCTTCCTGCACTGATCAGTTCACAGTGCTGGAGGTCTGAGGTCACGGTAAGCAAGGGAAGCAGACCGCAACTATATATCGAGGCAACGCAGTATATGAACACGTTCTGGATTGCTAGCTGTAACCTGGACGCTCATATGAGCAAGAGTGCGCCAGGTCACAGCTACACGTCACTTCGAGGTGGGCCAAATTTACTGCCTTCTGGGAAGAACTGTGAAGCTCAGCGGGACAAAGGACCCACAGCACCTGGCAAGCTGACGTCACTGTACACACACACAACGGGCTACATATCGCTTTCCTAGGGACCATTTACTTTCAGAACCAAAGAAGGGCTGGTTTGTATTGGGCATTAGGTCGAAAACAAAACAAGCAATTCTGGAGAATAATTACTGCACCAGAGGGGACAAATAAAAATTTCCCAAATTTCCAATGAATTTTATAAGGCTTTTAACCCACTGAATACTAAAGATATCTCTAACACATTGCCAAGCAACTCAGTGGGAATGTTCATTCGTTCCCTATGGTACTGGTCTCTTGCTCCTGATTTGTTCCTCCTTCTGCTTGAATGAGGCCCTATGGCCCTACTCATCACGCTAAAGAGGTGCAATTCTGGAGCAAACCCCAGGTTTGAAATGAAAATTGTGCAAATTTCCATTGTTTTAAACTGGACTTTTAACCATTTAAATGCTCAAGGTCCTTCATTCATGATAAATAAGGACCTATATGTCTATTTTGGTTCTTTGAACAACCATATTACACTGAACATCTTCCCAATGTCATATGTACAAGTGGATAAAATCAGTCACGCATTCCTGGACTGAGCAAATAATAAGACCATTTTCTTCTTACCGTACAAATGATCAAAGACATAAATCTGTTTAATAATAAGCAGACATATTTGGGATTTCGGAATGCTCTGTTTTTCTGTGAAGTAGTTGTATTCAGAAAGACTGCCAGTGCGTTGACTTGGAAAGCATTTATACAGTTTCAAACCCTTGACATCCTACTGGTTTATTTAGGAGCAATGGTGCCTCTCTGTTGTCCTAATTCTTTTGTGTAATACTTTGAAGGGCACTCAGAGTTTTTCAAGGCCTCTAAAAATGATGGCTCAGAATAATCCGATGTATTAAAGGGGATCTTTCACCCCTATACAAGATGCTCATAATCGCTAGGTTATATAGCAATTATTCAGAGCATTTCATTGCTTTCGGTTTTAAAATAGCTATTTGTGAGAAATATTAAGAATAAACATTACCCAGACCCCACTTCCGAGCAGACTACGGTTTTGTGCTCTGTGCCGCAGTATTCCGCTCTGCCTTTGCTTTCCTCCCTCTATCCAGCCTCCTCCGATGACGGAGGCTGTCTGTCTGCAAGTTGCAGCGGTCTCATTGGCTAGAAATCGATCTTTGCCAATGAGACCGCTGCAGCTTACAGATAGACAGCCTCCGTCATCGGAGGAGACTTGATAGAGGGAGGGGAGAAGAGAGGCAGACTGCTGCACAGAGCTCGTATCCATAGTCTGCTCGGAAGTGGGGTCAGGATAATGTTTATTTTTAATATTTCTCACAAATAGCTTTTTTAAAAAATGAAAGTAATAAAATGCTCTGAATAATCGCTATGTAACCTAGCGATTAAGAGCAACTTGTATAGGGGTGATAGATCCTCTTTAAGAAGAATTGGAGTAATTCTGGAGTAATCCAACTGCACCAGATGGGGCAAATAAGCATACCTGAGAACGCTCAGGGTTTTGACCCAAATTCTCAGGGAGAGAGCCCAATGCTACATTTTATGTATTCTGCTCCGTTTAATCACTTATTTAGTCTCTAAATTGGTGCTACTTGTATCAGGAAGGCAGAGGGAGATGTCCTGCTTGTCTTTTGTGTGTTCATACAGTGATATCTTTAAGCTGTTCTATATTAATGGCTCTTTGAGGGACTGATTGAGCACTACTTCATTACAAAGATCAGGGTCATAACGCTGTGAATCTATATTATGGAAACTTTAAGGGTTAATATTTAAAAGATCATTCATCATCAGCATGGAGGCGGGCGCACGCCAAGACAACTGCTGGGTACATTATTGAAGATTAAAGGTGGAGGATTTTCTTCCAATCCGGTGGTCGAACTAAATAAAGGGTGACCCTGAATATAAGGAAAGGTCGTTTTTCACAAGCTGAAATAAAAAAAAAAAACTTGACATATTCAATCAAATACGGTGCATTCTTTTTCTTTAAACAAAAATTAGGATTTTATTTGTACTTTTTTTGGACAATGTAAAATAAATGTAATTTGTCCAGTGATTTTTCTACCTCTCTAATAATAGAGAGATGTTGTAGATCTCTCACTAACTTAAAGTGGATCTATCACCACTTTGCAAGTTCAATATGTAGAATAGTTAGTGAATAAATATAAAACATTATTTTTTAAAAAACCTTAATTGCGAGAAAATTACATTTTAAAGTATGCCCAGCAGCCTACTTACGGGCACATGGCTATTGCCGCACTGCCTCTGCTACCGTCACTCTCCCCAGCATCCTCCGATGACGGAGGCATTCTGTTAGTAAGTTAGAGTGACCTCATTGGCAGAGATCGATATCTAGCCAATGAAATCGCTCCAGCTTACTAACAGAACCCCTCAGTCATCGGAGGATGCTGGGGAGAGTGACGGGAGCAGAGGCAGAGCGGCAATAGCCATGTACCCGGAAGTAGGCTGCTGGGCATACTTTAAAATGTCATTTTCTCGCAAATAAGGTTTTTTAAAAAAATAATGTTTTATATTTATTCGCTAACTATTCTACATATTGAACAAAACTTGTAAAGTGGTGATAGATCCACTTTAAGTAAGTTCAATCTACAAAAGTATTCCTGTTATCTTGTTATGTGCCCATCATACAGCTATAAAGTATACTATATAATAATCACAATTTTGCCCATTTTCACCTTATGTCCTGTGTGTGTGTTTGTGTGTGTGTGTGTGTATATGGGGGGGGGGAATGGGGGTGCTTATTATACACAAGAGAAAAAGGAAAAAAAAATCCTTGCTTCTGCTCCTTTCTTCCCTCCTACCACTCGCCTTTATGTGCTCCCACCTTTCTCTCCTTCTACTCACCCCTCTGGGGGTACCCGGACATCTGTGCAGCAGGCAGTGTGCTTTCATTTACAGACAAGTTCCTGCATCATTCTGTGAAGACTTATGGTCTTTCAAGCGAAAGGTAGTGCCCAGAAGTTCCTCACAGGGCACTATTGTAGACCTCTGCACAATAAAACTACAGCTGGGCCCTGTGAAGACTTTCGTGTCCTCACAGGGCACTACCATTAACCTGAATTAATACAGGTTCTCACAGGGCAATGGAGGAAGCAGGCGACAAATGCAAGCATACTGTCTGCTGCACAGATGCCCCTACCATCTCCGGAGGCAGTGAGTAAAAGGAGGGGAAGGTGGAAGCATATTGAGGTGGAAGGAGGGAAGTAGAGAAAAGACATCTTTATTTTTTGGTAGGTAGAGGGGGAAAATAAGGGTGCTTATTATACATATGTATTTTTGTATTTCCCTAAAATCACACGTGTATAATATGATATACAGGAGCTTATTATAACTGATATTTTACTGTACTATAGCCAATAGTTGGCTACTTTGAGTTCCCAGTCTCATACCTCCCAACATTTCAAATTGCCAAAGAGGGACATTTGTGTTTTAGGGGGTGTTGCTGGGGGCGGGGCTGGTGGGCGGGGCATTACTGGGATTTTTAGGCAATTTCATGCGGGGCATTACTGGGAATTTTAGGCAACTTCATGACCTATTCATACCTCTTTTTGTAACCTAATAAATGACTTATAACAAGACCAAAGTATTTTATTTATACAGACTAATTCATAAACACATATATTGACATTTAAGCAAACAATAATGTGAGTTTTATTGCTGTGGAGCAATGTGATACACTTATCTACACACCACTCAGTCTGATCTCCTAAAAAGAGGGACATCAGAGTGGGAAAGAGGGACAGAGGGATTTGGGTCTAAAAGAGGGGCTGTCCCTCCTAAAGAGGTACACTTGGGAGGTATGCAGTCTAATAAAGACACCGATTCTGCAGAATTATCAGTTAGGCTCTTCTCTATAGCTGGCATGTCAAGAATGCGCCAGTGAGTCTGCAGCTTAAAAATTGTGGCCCCAAACAGGATTTGTCATTTTAACTACAGTGCGGCCCTGCTGGTCAAATTCCATTTAGATCAGTTTGGTTGCTGTCACCTTCCACAGCAAAATAATAGTGCGGACTTAGTCAGCCATTTTTGCAGCCTATGTTAGAGGGAATCGTTGAGTATGTAACACTCATTAGAGGGACCCCTCAGCTGTATTTGTTTGTCATGCCTGCTCTATAGGCTATGTAGTTCATAATATTTAAACCTTTGAGTGCTTAGCAATGGTTTGGATACTCATCTGGCACCCAAAAGGTTAAGTCTGTCAGGTGTTTTAAGGAAGTGTGAATTAAAGGCAGACTTCATGGTCATCAGTAATACATGCTACTGCTAATGCAAGACCCATACAATTAAATGTACCAGAGTGCCATGCGAAGGTCTCCTGCCTAGGTAAGTCTATTTGTTAAACAAATTAAGCGTCAATTTACATACCTCCCAACATTTCAAATTGCCAAAGAGGGACACTTGTGTTATAGGGGGTTTTGCTGGGGGCGTGACTGATGGGCAGGACATTAACGATAATTTTTAGGCTATTTCATGACCTATTGACACCTCCTTGTATAACCTAATAAATGACTTGTAACAAGACCAAAGTATTTTAGTTACACAGACTGATGTATAAACACTGACGTTTAAACAAACATACATGTGAGTTTTATTGCTGTAGAGCAACATTATACACTTATGTACATATCACACAGTCTGATCTCCTAAAAAGAGGGACATCAGGGTGGGAAAGAGGGACAGAGGGATTCTGGTCTCAGAGGGACTGTCCGTCCTAAAGAGGGACAATTGGAAGGTATGAATTTAATTCTCCTATATTAATATCTCACCATTCAAGAACACTACACACTAATAATTCACAAATGTATGTTTGTCAGAAGCTGTCATACGCAGTACAGTTGGCTGGGTGAGCTGCAGTCATGCACAGTACATACTGCCCGCGCCGCAGCTGATAATGGAGCGGGGCGCTCCGAATTCAGACCGTAGTCGGTGCGCAGAGAGGACTACAGTCTGAATTCGGAGCGCCCGCTCTGTATCAGCCGCAGCGCAGGAAGTCTCTACTACGCATGACTGCACAGTGGCCGTTGCTAGGCGGCATTGTGGCCCTGTACACGGGCTCTTCAACTAGTTTGTAATAAAAGAACATTTCCATATGCACACATCTCCACTGCACATTTAACCCTTCAAATGTCAGAAGGGTACGCTTTGCAATATGTTGCACACTTCAGTGGCACTCAGCGGTTTAAACTGATCTCATCACCTTATGACAATGTAGCTGATTTTGAAAGCACTTTCAAAATCACCCACAGTACACATTTTTGCCATTTGCTATTTAAATTAGTTTTTTAAGATTATTAACGGAGTGATATGTCTGTTTGCCAACGCAGGCTGGTAGTTCTTAAAATACGCTCTTAGTCCACTGTTACTCCTCTTATTGTTCTGTCCTTCCCACGTTGTCATGAAAGACATTTACAACTAACTTTTTATTTTATAGTTCACATGAAAAGAAGATGATCCACAGCCCTCTAGATCTCCATTTATTTTCTAGGATCTGTATAATTAGTCACAGGGACAGGGAGATCAGTTTTCCACCACTGTCCATCAAGTTAAATTCTGCTTTACCTGTGGGCGCTGGGACAGCATATAACTGAATTCAGGAAGGCTTTCTTGATCCAGAAAATTTTAGAACATAAGCTTATGTGGTTAAATTATGAATGAAACATCACCACATCCATTACTATTCAATACCATGTACACCGCATAGATTGTATTTGTATGTTTCTGCTTGTTATGTGGATACTTACTCATAAGTCGTACTGATCACCTATCTACAAGTCAAGAGTTTAAAAACCCATTTAAATTAATTGGAAATTTGAGGGTTGTTATATGCCTCACCACATGAACCAATCCCAGCCTTGTTTACTGTTCTCTGGCCCTTAAGGATGTAAACACAAAAAACTTTGATCCTTGGATACCAGAGGTTAAATAAATGGATCATCTTAGGCATATTTATACTGGTAAATAACTGGTAAAATCAGTACATGGACTGGACACTGCAACATTAATAAACTAGTAAATAACCCATAGGTAGGCATACGGATTTTCTGGTTACTCGGCAGAGGCATAACTAGAAGCCACTGGGCCCTTGTGCAAGAATTGCCATGGGCCCCCCGACCACATTGGCCACCTCCACATTACCCCTCAATCTCCACATTGCCCCTCAGTCTCCACATTGCCCCTTCCACAATGCCCCTCAATCTCCACATCGCCCCTTCCACTATGCCCCTCAATCTCCACATTGCCCCCATCTCCACAATGCCCCTAAATCTCCTACCTCCCTGGTGGTCCAGTGGCAGAGGACAGGTCTGTGCCTCTTTCTGCACAGACCTTTTCTCCCATGTGGTCCTCTTCAGTAATGCAGAGTGTTGGAAGATGATATCATCTCCCAGTGCTCTGCATTACGAGAGTGCTGGTCTGCCGGAGGGAATACCGATCTCCCTCTGGCAGGACCGACACTCTTGTAATGCAGAGCCCCAGTGCTCAGCATTACTTAATTGCGTCACTGCGTTACGCCACTGCTACTCGGACAACTTATTCACATTCTCACCTTAGTGTGAGCATTTATCTTGACAGGATTTCAGTGTTTGTCAGTTGGTCATCTTATGCAAATCATCCAGTGCTGGCCATCAGGGAGTTTTAGGTGGGAGGGAGAGCAGTGTGGAACTTTAGTATCTGATGGACATGCCATACAGTATTCTTTAATTTGTACAAATTCACAAATAAAGCTAAATATTTCCTAAACTATTGGTTTAAATAAAAAATGTAAATATGTTAATTGTCACAAAGTGACAATTCTACTTTAATCCACTGCTTTTGAAACACTCCCAGATATATCACACTGGTACATTTGAAAGTCATTTGAACAGTAGCCTCTTTTTAAAATAGTTTGATGGATGGCAAAGCCAGACTGCCCCTTTTAGATGTTTGAGTTGCTTTGTTATATATGATTTTAGAGCAAGGAATTCTGGTGTGAAAAGCGCCTGTAGCCCTTCTGCACACATGCCTGTCACATCTCCGTTATGAGAGTGAGTCGTGCCCATTGCATGACAGTATTCAGTCATTCCCTGGATGACTGAGCTCATAAACTTAAACGGTTCCAGTAAAAGCATTTCTTTTTTTTTTCCTTCACAATCCCTAAAACTTACATGTGTCCTCTGACAGCTATATGCAAGTAAGTTTCCATCACAATTTATTGTCACATCCTTTGATGTCCCCTACCTCTTGATCTTTTCACCTTACTGATTTTTTTTCAACCATCTTCACACATTTTCTATTTCTGTTCTACTTTCCCTTGTTGATATATATTTTTATAGCTTTCTACTTTCATTTGGTTCAATTTCTCATGACTGAAATAATGCACTTAAAGGGATAGTAATACTTTGTTTTATCTATATTTTATTTTGTAGGCATTTAGAAAACATGAAGAATGATATAAGTCTTATCTCTCAAACCTTTATGGTTCACATAGCACAAGCAAAGTTTCCCCTCCCGCCCCTTTTACCTAGTGTAAGCCATCTCTTCTCAGTTGTGGAATCCAGTCCATAGACCAGACAGATTACAGAAGGGGACAATCTTCTTCCTATGAGAACAATGAAAGCCCTGCCCCCTTTGACAAGTTTTTCAGGTTTTTCCCTTATCTTAATTGAAGATTGTCCCTCTCTGCAATCTACCTGGGCACCTCCCTTCTGATCTGGCTGAACAGTGTTACATCAGTAAAAGGGGCGGGAAGGGGATACTTTGTCAATGAATTACACAGATGGACAATCTTTAAGATAAGGGAAAAACCTGAAAAACTTGTCAAGGGGGGCAGGGCCTTCATTGTTGTCATAGGAAGAAGATTGTCCCCTTCTGTTATCTGTCTAGTCTTACAACCAGATTCCACATCTGAGAAGAGATGGCTTACACTAGGTAAACGGGGCAGGAGGCGAAACTTTGCTTGTGAATATCTCTCAAACCACAAAGGTTTGAGAGATAAGACTTATATCGTTCATCATGTTTTTTTTAAAGCCTACAAAATAAAATAAAGATAAAATGAAGTATTACTATCCCTTTAAGTGAACAGAAAGGTGAAACTAGGAGTGACATATTAGGGGAGTGTGTTGGGTTGAGTGTAAAGGTTGAGGAAAAGATTAGGAAGTGCCTGGATAAGACATATTGTGGGTCTATTCAATGAGCAGTGTTAATAGCAGTGTATCTATAACACAGTCATTTACAGATTCCTTTGGGTATTCATTAACGATCATTATATATCTGTACCTTGTTTATTCAAGGGTGGGAAACACAATATATATGGCGTGATTGTCTCCATTTTCTTATTACACAGATGCATTTGCATGTTGTACACTGCTCTGGTCTTGAAAGGTTTAAGGCAACAAGTGAAACTAAAGTTTTGAGAACCACTGAATTATTTTATTTTCAACTGATAAAATGCCTTCAACAAAAAAGAGTTAATAATTATATACTCTTTTTTTCATGACGCTGTAGGCTCTGCATTTTGCATAACTGTAATGTTCAAGCATGCCGTGATTTAAACTTCTGAATATCCCCTTCATTCTTCAGACAACATGATCAGAGTCTGCCCCAGTAACCTTCTAAAGATCTGCATTCCATGAAATCAAGCATGGGCTATGTATCTCTCTCCCAATTATTTCCTAATGAGTGAAAAAAAAAATTTGATGAACTCTAGTTATTCCAGCCACGCTTATCAAAAGACTCAAGAATCCACAAACCCCCTCCCTTTGAATTGAGAGATCATTTGTCATAACTCCTTTTTCTTTAAAAGACTCATTAAGCGTTTTGAAATATGCGTGTAGCCAACTCCCTCTGTTACTTACATAACTCTTGGAATAAAGTTTATCTTTGTTTGCCATTTTGTAGTTCCCCTTGTGGTGCCATTCATTTAGTGCAGTAAAAAAAAAAAAATCTTTGCAGGCTGAACGTTGAATCCATTGTTGAAAAGGCCCAGGCCTCCTGTTAACACAATACTTTTATCTAGTAATCACAGCCTGCGGGAGACAAAATAACAATTCATCTGGAAAACGAGATTAACTCATTTAAGGTAGGCAGTGATCAGAGAGAAACATGGTGCTGTTATCTGTCTATACGAAAGCATACAGATTTGAGGGCCATTCCGGTTCAGAGGCCCCATGTAGCAAGCCCAGCTTGTTGAAAGTAATTGGACCCTGTCAGGGTATGCCTTTGTGAGATATGGAAATTACAATGGAATCCTATTAATCTCTGACAAATCCCCTCTCATCTGATAAAGACTGTATACCTCTTTTCTTCATTAGAACACCTTACTAACCACTTTCATGTCTGCGCTGCTCTGCCCTTCACTGCTGTAACCCCACTACTATTGGAAACAGGAACAGCATGCTAATTAATAGAGTCTAATGTTACAATATGCTGTGTGCTGCTTTCTGTTCATGGTTTGCTTTGAGTAAGTGTTGTGGAGCTGACCAAAAGTGGGGCATGTTTATCTTGCTCTTACTGCAGATTCCTTTAGTATTGCTGGGCTGTGCTCTGGAAGGGAAGTACGAGCAGATCTGGAGCAAACAATTTGCACCACAGTGGAGACATTACACCAAATCCCATTGATCTAAATGGGGCTTTTAAAGGGATAGTAATGTTTCAGCGAGCATAAGAAAAAACCTGGGTTTTCCTTATACAAATTATTATATATCCTAGCACTATTGATAAATAGTGAAAATATACCCTGTATATAAAGCTATTATCAAATGTCCAGACTGATCAAATATGGAAAAATAGAAAATTTATTGAGTCGACTAGAAACACATCATAATAGACAGGATAATATAATCATACTAGGGAACTCTCCGGATTTGCCCCGGAGACTCCGGTTTTGGCACTGCTTTACCGGGTCTCCAGGGCAGAGGCTGAGTCCTCCAGATGTGAGGAGTTTCTATTGAAACTCTACCCAATTCCACTTTTTCCCCCTGTATAGCTCCTTCCCCCCAGCCTTCTTTTAAGCCCTCCCCCGGCAATCGCGTTAAGACCCGCCCCTTTTTGGCACGATACTCGTCATTCTTCACACCACCCATGACAACAATAAAAAGTTCCGAGGTATGAATATAATGTCTAATATATTTTCAACACTTGAATCTAAGTAATGACACGGTGGACGGAACTATTTTAGTCTAGTGCATCGTGTAGTGAATGGGTGAAGGCATTCAGTCGTGCATATATAATGAGTTGTCATTTCATAGATTCAAGTGTTGAAAATATATTAGACATTATATTATCCCTTCTATTATGATGTGTTTCTAGTCGACTCAATAAATTTTCTGTTGTTCCATATTTGATCAGTCTGGACAGGTATTAATAGCTTTATATATAGGGTGTATTTTCACTATATATCAATAGAGCTAGGATATATAATAATTTGTATTTGTTGATCACTTTTTAACACTTCTTAGGCGAGAGAAGTGTTTTATCTTATAGATACTTTTCTGGGGGGTTTTCCCATAATATTTACATTTATTTAGCACATGTTAAATATTTAGGGTTTTCCTTATGCCCACAGTAAGAAGATTGTCCCTTGAAGTGAGCTGTCTGGTCCCAGGACCAGATTCCACATCTGAGGGGAGGTGGCTTACACTAGGTAAAAGGGGCGGGAGGGGGAAACTTTATCATTCAATTACTCTTGAACTGCAGCTTTCACAGTATTGAAATTACACTCTCCATGGCCCAAATACTTTGAAGATTAATTGGAGCTGCTGTTTTTGTGAATCTTTACTATACCTTTAACCTCTACTGTGGTAGTAAGGCCTTGACAACTGGGTTAAAGCAAATTAATCCTGAAACTTGAAGTTTTGGGCCACACCTGTGAATGTGTTAAAGGGGAACTACCACCCCGCAATAACTTAAAGTGTTAGTAATGTCTAAAAAAAACTTTTTTGCATTTAGAAGAGTTTAAAAAGCTGATCTAAATGCAAAAAAATTTATCTCTTAAACCGCTATAGTTTAAGAGATATGGGCGTTTAAAGTTTGATTTCTCCTACTGACAGCTGTAAAACTGTCAGCAGGAGATCCGTGTCGGTCGACACGCTGGCGCTTGAGAAGTGCCGGGATCTCGTTATTTACACGGAATCCCTTCATTGGAATGGTCTAAAACATGTGCCTGAAAACTGGGCACACGTTTTAGACCATTCCAATGAAGGGATTCTGTGTAAATAACGAGATCCCGGCACTTCTCAAGCGCCAGCGTGTCGACCGACACGGATCTCCTGCTGACAGTTTTACAGCTGTCAGTAGGAGAAATCAAACTTTAAACGCCCGTATCTCTTAAACTATAGCGGTTTAAGAGATACATTTTTTTGCATTTTGATCAGCTTTTTAAGCTCTTCTAAATGCAAAAAAGTTTTTTTTAGACATTACTAACACTTTAACTTTGATTGATTCTTCATCTGGCGACTAGCTGCTTAGTAGCGCTAGTCGCCAGAAATATTACCCGGTTCTGAAGATTTCGGCATTTTAGGGATGCTCACAGGAGCAGGAAGCACAGACATCTCATCACAGTGACGTCCGTGAGCCTGCGCTGTCAGTCCCTTTTGAGCTGGCCGGCTCAAAAGGGACTGACAGCGCAGGCGCACGGACATCACTGTGATGAGATGTCCGTGCTTCCTTCTCCTGTGAGCATCCACAAAATTACAAAATCTTCAGAACCGGGTAATATTTCTGGCGACTAGCGCTACTAAGCAGCTAGTCGCCAGATGAAGAATCAATCAAAGTTAAGTTATTGCGGGGTGGTAGTTCCCCTTTAATGTTAAAACTGTTGTTGTATGGGTGTTTGTACACATCAGTGTACACCCACCCACACAATACAAACTAGTTCAAACGGAACTAACACATTTAACAAAGATGGCCCCAAATAATTCCTCATCTGGCGACTAGCTGCTCAGTAGCGCTAGTCGCCAGAATTATTACCTGTTTAATGCAAATTATCCACTGCTCCGGGACTGACAGGCAGGACGGAGCTCAGACATCTTTCTATAGTGACGTCTGCGCACCTACCCTGTCAGTTCCTTTTGGAGCCAAACGGCTCCTAGCAACGCCTTCTAGAGCCGGCTGGAACTGACAGCGCAGGCTCGCAGACAAATATATTCAACAGCTCTACAATGAAATAGTCTGTCTGTATGTAATTATACGGTTTATACTTTTATTGTCCAGCTGACATATATCAGCGGGCAGATGTATTGCGTGGCTATTCCAATTAGAGTTATAGATGTAACGTACTGTATCTTTACTCCTTACAATCTACATGTCCTCCCCCAATAGAGGGCTAAGAATACACAGACGGGGAGGACACGCAGATTCTAAGGAGTAAAGATACAGTATGTTTCATCTATAACTCCAGTCGGAATAGCCACGCAATACATCTGCCCGCTAATACATGTCAGCTGGACAATAAAAGTATAAACCGGATATATAATTACATATGGACTGACTATTTCATTGTAGAGCTGTTGAATATATTTGTCCACTCACTAAACTAATCTGTGGTGTCAGTACAACTTGAGATGGATAAGTGATAAGAGAGACACTCCGTTGTTGAATAATACAACTATCGATATCCAACTGAATACATCGAATTGAATTTATTAGAGTAAGATTTTTTATTTGTGCACATTTAATATATGCTCCGGAGCATTATTATTAACTAATATATTTATGTATGCATAGCAATATTCTCATAATGTGCATCAACGTTATATTTTAATTTTATATATGTTTTTTAATAAATGTCTGTGTGTGTGTGTGTGTGTGTGTGTGTATATATAATATATTTTTTTTTCAACAGGGAGTTTGATGGACCCATGCTTTAAAGAAATAGTAATGTTTAAATATAACTAACGTGCTCTTCAATAATTAAGAGCATGACTGATGTCAGTCTCATGCTTTAAAACTCAGTCCTTTTGAAGTTATTAAAGTTGTATGCATCCCTTCTTTCCCCTTCCTCTTAGGTCAGCTAGAGAACTCAGACAGTGACTTTGCCAGTAGAGCTAGGGTTGTCAATGGCAACCCTACCATTGAAACAGATAAAGATAAACATCCCCTCTCTGTAAACCATGTAATGGTGTCAACCTCTCTGTGGTGTTCAGGACATAGTTAAATGACTCACAGAGAAGGAATTTCAATTATATCTGCTTGTATTTTGGTCAGTCAACCTTATTAGTTCCTTCAGTACATTACTATAAAAATGGAAAATAAACCATATTATAATTACATAACACTGTATTTTTATAACCCCTCTTTTTGTAAATGCACAACCATAATGTTAGCATACCTCCCAAGTGTCCCTCTTTAGGAGGGACAGTCCCACTTTCAGACCCAAATCCCCCTGTCCCTCTTTCCCACCCTAATGTCCCTCTTTTTAGGAGATCAGATTGCATGGTGTGTATATAAGTGTATCATATTACTCTACAGCAATAAATCTCACATTATTGTTTGTTTAAACGTCAATATATGTGTTTGTAAATTAGTGTGGGTAAATAAAATACTTTAGTCTTATTATAAGTCATTTATTATGTTACACAAGGAGGTATCAATAGATCATGAAATAGCCTAAAAATGCTCGGTAATGTCCCACCCACCAGCCACGCCCCCAGCAACACCCCTTAAAACAAAAGTGTCCCTCTTTGACAATTTGAAATGTTGGGAGGTATGTGTTAGCATTGTAGTGTAAATTACTGTTTAATAATTCTGCCACTTTGCACAGAATTATGTTTTGCCATGTATGTTTTTGATTGATGTCCTTTTGTTTAATATTCTTATCTTCTCCTTCTGCTGAATAAATCACTAAAGCTGTAGCTTGCTGCATTGGTGTGAACAGCAGAATGTTGTCATCTCATAGAGCGGTATGAGTCTATAGTCCTCGGGGGATAACAAAAGGTCATGTTTTCAGGTTTTCCCTTAGTAAGTTCTGGCAGCTTAGTCATGATGACTGAGCCGCTGGTTATTTATCTGTGATTAAGCAGGAATATAATGAAATGCAGACCTGCTGTTAACATTGATTACCAGTGGCCTAGAGATTTTTATACAGTGAGGGACATTAAGACTGTGGAAAAAGCACTGCCATAAGAATATCATCAAATGTATATTTATTGATCTGGATTACCCAAAATAAGTTTCTTTAAGCCTCAGAAAGATGGTCAGCGCCGGCGGGAGCTTCAGCCGCCGGTCTCACTTGCAGCACCAGCATACCTGCTCCATCCCATCTGTCTCGCACGCACCAGTCCAGCCAGCCAATGAAATGTATTTGCTATATGGTCTTCATTGGCTCAGCCAGCCAATGAGGACCATATAGCAAATACATTTCATTGGCTGGCTGGACCGAAGCGTGTTGCTCCATTCAGGGACACTCTGTTGTCCCGGTGGGGGGTGACCCGGGACGCGGGACACAGACCCCCAATAAGAGACAGTCCTGGGCATTCCAGGACGTGTGGTCACCCTAGACTGACCTAACAGAACTGGTAGAATCCACAGCTCACATATTGCTACAATTTAGGAATTAAGGTTCGTATTAAGAAACCTTAAGAGAAGCAATACTGGAGCAAACCAATTGCACCACAGGGGATAATTGAAAAATTAAAAGCCCCATTTAAATCAGTGGGGGTGTTTGAGCCTTTTTGTTTGTTTTTGTATAGTGCAGTTTGTCTTCTCCAGTATTGCAAATCTATTAGATTTCAGAATACAGCCCTAACTATTCAGTTTTGTAATTATTGATGTACTCTGCATATGGAATCTTCATTAACTGTTATGGCCGGCCTATCTATGTTTAAAGTGACCGCTAAATATAAAACACAACGTGTGATAATGTCATGGCATTTTACCAATCGTTTTCCTTCTTTAGCTTTATCTAGTACCAGGAAGAACTATCTGGTATTCACTATATGGTGAAAAGGAGTAAGCAACACAGCATTAAAAGAGTTAACAGAGCAATTAAAACTGGGAACGGCTGCTTGGAGCACTTATGTCACTACAGCCCTGCATAAACAGTCCTCTTTAACTCTTTCAGGACTGTGTTGCACACTTCTGCACACCTTAGAGCGAACACTGGTACTATCTATTTAGCAAGAAAATCATATAGAATTAGTAGGAAGTCTAATAATTGCTAGGGACGATTCTTCTATTTTCCTTCACACCTTGAATGAAAGCTGGTTTAACAGATGGCATCATATCCCACTGATGTGAGGGCACCATAACACCACCTATATTGTCCAGAAGCTCACTACAATGCCTCCTGCTTCATCAGTCTGCCACTCACCAGAAAGTAGTTTTTTAGTATACTGTATTGGGATCTGCAGTTTCTGTATATCTGATATTGCCCGATCATATTATTTTTATCTTTTGCTTCTCACAGATGAAAGCTAAAGAAAGCTCTCATGATAAAAGGCGGGAATATGTGCAAATTTGTTAGCTAAGCTTGTTTTCTGAGGGAAGGAGAGTGTATGAACGCATTTGTGCATACTGGTGCACTCCGTACTTTACCAGCAAACCCTCAATGCCTCCCCTATAGCAAGCACAAGGAAATGGTGTAATGTTACACTATGTTTCTGTATAATTTGTTAGTATGGCGTGGAAAAAAAAAGGACCAGACTTTTACCCCTGTCCTCACCTTTGTGCAAGTGGCATACAAATAGGGTTGCCACCTTTTCTTCAAAAAAATACCGGCCATGGACTCCATAGACTTAACATTGGACAGAAGCCAATTTTTTACTGGTCTGCCGGTAAAATACCAGCTGGGAGGCAACTCTACATACAAAAGAACATTTTTTTGCATCACTAGGTTAGTATATTGGCTCTAGGCAGGTGTAGCACTGCAAAACCTGTACCAATGCCTAACTTAGCTCATAATTGTATTTGTTTATCACCCTTATGTTCCATAGAAAGCTAGGATTATTCTGGGGCATGCCAACCTCACCATAGGGGAGAAATAAACATACCATTGATTCAATAGGGCTTGTAATGCATTCAATGCTAGAGAGCTCTACAATGCAGGTTCGTTTAACACATTCAGTGCTAGCATTGCCTCCAACATACAGTGTGGGAGATGCACTGAGGCGTGATAATGAGTGATAAAGGGGAAATAACATTGCCAGTGATATCACTTCTCCGAATCCTTTTTAATATTATGGAGCCAATGCACTAAGACTTCTGCAACTTGAGAGATCTTAGTGCACAGGCTCCATAGAATACACTGGAACTGGAGAACTGATATCTGCACTTTATCACCTATCACTGCTTAAAGGGATAGTAATGTTTCATAATAAAAACAGCTCTAATTAATCATCATAGTATTTGAACTTTGGAGAGTGTTATTTTAATACTGTCAGAGTTGTAGTTCCAAAGTAATTGAATGATAAAGTATCCCCCTCCCGCCCCTTTTACTGATGTTATACTGTTCAGCCAGATCAGAAGGGAGGTGCCCGGGTAGACTGCAGAGAGGGACAATCTTCAATTAAGATAAGGGAACAACCTGAAAAACTTGTCAAGGGGGGCAGGGCTTTCATTGTTCTCATAGGAAGAAGGTTGTCCCCTGCTGTTATCTGTCTGGTCTATGGACTGCATTCCACATCTGAGAAGAGATGGCTTACACTAGGTAAAAGGGGTGGGAGGGGGACACTGCTTGTGAATATCTCTCAAACCATAAAGGTTTGAGAGATAAGACTTATATTGTTCTTCATGTTTTTTTAATGCCTACAAAATAAAATAAAGATAAAATGAAGAATTACTATCCCTTTAATGCATAGCTCCCAGTGTGTTGGAGATCTAGTTAGCATTCAAGGGGTTAAAAGTCCATTTTAAATCAGTGGAGACTTTGGCAGTTGTTACTTGTCCCCCATGGCACAATTGATTTGCCCTCAAAATTACTTTACTTTTGTGCATAAGGCCCTTAGAACTTAGTGAGCTCTGAAGCCAAAACCATTTCACTCCTCTGTCTACCAGGCTGTGACAGATGTTGATTGGCAGCATGAAAAAAACTATGCATCAACATGCACTTTTCATCTCCTTGATATATTGTACCTTTTTGATTTAAAAATGCATTTGATGACAATAAGCTTCTACTTTTCATGGAGCGGACTAATTCCTCCTGCTTCACTGGGATGTGGGTTCAGACGAAAAGAAGCAATATGTGCAACCATTTCCCATCTCATATGGTCTGACCGTGCTGTTCCACGACCTCCCGCTGAGCATAAACACATCAAAGTCATGTACAGACAGTAATGCAGTCTTTTACTACAAGTCACGATCTTTCTATGCTCTGTGTTTGAAAAAAGCAAAGCCATTCCTTCTGTCTTTTTGGATATGAAAATGAAAAGTCCACAGAGAGTAAGTCAAACTAGGTGCAGAGAGCACTAATGGCTTTCTTTTTAGTTTTATGTCTTTTAAGGCTTCTTATTTGCACAAGAAAGTGAAAGACTTTAACATAAACACTATGAGTTTTACAAACAGGACATGCAAATATGCTGACAAGATAGACACATATGAAACATCATATGTCATCTGTGAACTAGATGATGTCCCATTTATGTCTTGGTTTGTCTTCATTTGGTTACCACATTTCTTGCTTTTTCAGTTTTTATTTGAAAGGTTTCTCCGTCTTTCATTTTTTTTAAAGATTATGTTTGTGTTCATCTGTTTAGCTGCCTTTTCTAGGCCTACACATTTACTATTATAGAAGGGACCTGTTGTCTGACAGTAGGGAGATGCACTATGATGTGATTAAAAAGTGATAAACAGGAAGTAACTTCTCTAATGATATAACTTCTCTAATTCTTATGTTACTAGTAGAAGAGCCCGTGTACACGGGCCACAGTGGCGGGCGGTCGCAGTGCAGTCTTGTGCAGTAGAGACTCTCAGCGCCGTGGCTGATACAGAGCAGGACGCTCCTAAGTCAGACCGACATCGGAGAGCCCAGCTCTGTATCAGCCTCATCATGGGAAGTCTCTACTGCGCATGACTGCGTCTTTACAAACTTTGTAGCAAATTATTATATAGGATTATGGAGCCTATGCACTAAGATCTTTCTCACTTGAGAAATCTTAGTGCATAGGCTGTATAGAATAACAGGAATTGGGGAAGATATATCACTGGAAAGAACATCTCCCCTTTGTCACCTCTTTATCACACCTTAGCGCATCTCCCCCTTGGAGTCTGATGTAGTAAGAAGTACTGGTTCATTTCTGGAGCAAACCAACTGCAATATAGGGGAAGTACACTGTTAATAAATTCCCATTGATTTATATGTTATTTTTAACCCCTTGAATGCTAGAGAGGTCTCTAATGCATTGCTTGCATTGGAGACCTGTCCTATATATTTTTAGACCTGTCCTATATATTTGCAAGGAGAAAAATATATTTCTTGAAGGAAGACACCTTAGAAATTGAAATATAAGCACATTTTATCAAAACTGTCACAAAAAATTACTCTTACAGGTAGCACAGACTCTTATTTACTAGTACCAGTTATTTACCAACAGTCAGCTGGGGTAGGTTGCTTGGCAGTCGGCTCCTACCTTCTTTTATTTTATGCCGTTTGAGGGCCGCATTTTCTTGCTGCTCAAGTCTGGGGGAAGCATCCCCCGATGGCCTTGTTTCACTGAAGCCAGCAAGGCAGATGTGGATCCACTTGGCGCCTTGAGTCTCCCTTGCCAGGAAGAGATTCGGCTCTTAAGACGACTTGTTCCAGTAACGTCATTTGCAGGCGTCTGACTGGGAGATAGTGGCTACCACTAGAAAGGAGCACCGGGGACAGCGTTAGCTCGACCATGGATTTGGCTCCCTTCCACCAGCATGCTTGCTATGGGGGGAAAAGGTAAGGGCTTGATTCTAATGGGCTGGGCCTATGCTTTCTAAGGTGAAACGCATGCCCAGGGCCTATACTATTTAAACAAGCCATGCTGTGTGTGTTTTCCCTGGCTATAGAGGGTTTATGTTTTATTTAAGCTAATTAAAGGTGAAGTTTTAAAGTTTTATTGCCTCAAGATATTTCCTCCTTTGCTAAGAGTATAAATATTAAGGATAAGGAAAAAAACAAAGATAAGAATAAGGGAAATATGGAGAAAGAAGACAAAAATCCCCAGAAAGTATGCATGGAATGTGATAACATTGTCTACAGAAGATCCTTCCAAATTATGTACAGAGTGTTTAAAGGGATAGTAATACTTCATTTTAACTTTATTTTATTTTGTAGGCATTAAAAAAACATGAAGAATGATATAAGTCTTATCTCTGAAACCTTTATGGTTTAAGAGATATTCACAAACAAAGTATCCCCCCCCTGTTCAACCAGATCAGAAGGGAGATGCCCAGGTAGACTGCAGAGAGGGACAATCTTCAATTAAGATAATGGAAAAAGCTGAAAAACTTGTCAAGGGGGGAAGGGCTTTCATTGTTTTCATACAAAGAAAATTGTCCCCTTCTGTTATCTGTACTGTCATACAACCAGACTCACATCTGAGAAGAGATGGCTTACACTAGGTAAAAGGGGCGGGGAGGGGAACTTTGCTTGTGAATATCTCATAAACCATAAAGGTTTGAGAGATAAGACTTATATCATTCTTCATGTTTTTTTAATGCCTACAAAATAAAATAAAGTTAAAACGAAGTGTTACTATCCCTTTAAAGAAAGTTGCTAATCCTGAGATACCATCCCAGTTCCAAGATTTCCTGTCTTCAATGCAGGAAACTTTCTCCTCCCTTCAAGCATCTTCAGTTTCTAAAAAAGAGACCCAGAATTGAAGACCCTGGGGAGAGTACATCATCCAGACACACTGAAGTGGATGAATCCAGCCTCTTTAAAGAGCTTTCAGATTACTCTTCAGAAGAGGAAGGGGAGATACTGGAAGAAGATGAAGGTACCTTTAGCCTTGATAAGATGGAACCTTTCCTTAAAAGTCTACGTAAAACCCTGGGGTTAACGGAAGAAACCAAAGAACAGGCTGTATTGGACATGGCCTTCCTAGGCAAAAAGAAAGAGACACCAGTCGTTGCTGTGCATCATGCATTCGGATCTGATAAAGACAGAGTGGAAAAAGGGGGATAAAAGGGTAACAGAATCTAGGCGATTTCACAAGATGTACCCTTTTAAAGAAGAAGACTCCTCAACATGGCCAACACCTCCCAAGGTAGATGCGCCAATTGCCCAGTTAACAAAGAAGACCACTCTCTCCATGGAAGACAGGCCTTCACTAAGAGACCCTATGGACAGGAGATTGGAGGCCACCCTAAAGAAACAGTTTCAATTCTGGGACAAAACATAAAAGCGGCAACAGCTCTCACATGTGTGTCAACAACAATAAGAATTTGGATGTCTGAACTAGAAGAAAAAATTGAATCTTCAATGTCCAGATCAAAGTTGATGAAAGAAGTAGCCTTCATAAAGGATGCAGTTGGATACTCATGTGATGCATCCTGGGATATGATAAGGTTAGCTGCCCGATCCTCTTCCCTTTCCATCACAGCCAGAAGAGCTCTGTGGATGAGACCGTGGGGAGCTGACCCCTCCTCAGAAAATAGATTGGTATCATTGCCATTCTCTGGATCCACTCTTTTTGGGGATCAGTTAGAAGAAATCATTAAAAAAGTCACTGGGTGGGAAGTTCTTTCCTCCCATGGGATAGAAACCAAGAATTTCCCCATCAAGGGCATTTTTCAGAAACTGAAGATCCTTTCACGAGTCAAGATGCTTTCAATCTACAAGATCATATGAACAAAAAAGGGTAATTTTGGTCAGTCCTCAAGCGGTTCATTTAAAAGATCTGGACCCAGAGGTAGCCAATTCAAGAAAGAAGTCTCATGAAGTACAGAGGACCTTGCCTCTAATTCCATTTGGCGGTCGACTGGAAAAGTTCCTACAAACCTGGAAGAGCCTCACCACTCCAGAGAAGTGGTTAATTCAAATATTAGAAGCAGGGTGCCTCTTGAATTTCAACTGCATCCCTCGAAGAAATCTATTCAGAACATCCAAGATGCCAAAAGATCCTACAAGAGCAAAGGAATTAAGGGACTCAGTCCAAGACCTAGCCCTCAAGAAAGTAATAGAACCAGTAACTCTTCAAGAGAGAGAGGGCTTCTACTCCGTAATATTTACTGTCCCAAAAGCATCTGGAGGGTTCAGAACAATTCTAGATTTAAAGACCTTGAATTCATCCGTAAGGCCAAAACACTTCAAAATGGAGACATCATCATCAGTAATTCAGACTGCCCACCCAGCAACTTATCTTACAACTCTGGATCTCATGAATGCATATTATCACATCAAGATAGCTCCATGTCAATGCAGATTCCTGAGGTTCTGCTTCATGGAACAGCTTTGGCAATTCAGAGCTCTACCATTTGGTCTATCTACAGCTCCGAGAATCTTTTCAAAGATACTAGCGGTAGCTCTAGAACCTCTGAGGTGAAGGGGAATAACAATCCTCCCATATCTAGATGACATTCTTATTGTAACTCAATCAGCGACCCAATCAGAGTTGAACACACAAATAACCTTGCAACATTTACAGAATTTGGGTTGGTTGATGAACTACCAAAAGAGCCAGATACAGCCTTCTCAGCTTCTAAACTTCCTGGGCATGACCTTCAACACCATGAAGAATTTAGCGACATTATCCTCTTCAAGGATGCAAGGGGATCATCAACCGGGTCAGGACCTTCAGGAAACACCAGGTACACACGGCCCACAAGTATATGAAAATATTAGGAGTAATGAACTCCTCCATTTACATTGTGCCATGTTCCTATCTCATTGGAACAAAAATCCAGCAAACACTTCTCAAAGGATTTGTCTAACTCAACGAGTAAAGTTCGATCTATTGTGGTGGATGGATCAAAGAAATCTGAAGAAGAGAACCTCTTTCCAGGATCTGCAGTGGCAAAGAATCTCGACAAACGCAAGTCAGTCAGGATGGGGGGATGCCGGAACAACATCTCTTTTCAAGGGGTATGGTCTCAGCAAGAAAAAGCCTTCCACATAAATGTTCTAGAGCTCAGGGTGATACGTATCTCCCTAGAAGGTCTGGAAAAATTTATCAAGAATCAACCAGTATAGATCATATCCAACAGCATGGTGGCTGTACACTACATCAAAAACCAGGGAGGGACAAGAAGCAAAGCCCTAAATTTGGAATCTGCAAAGATACTGAAGTGGGCCGAAAAGAACTTAGTGGCAATATCAGCTATCCACATAGCAGGAGTTCAAAACCTTCAAGCAGACTACCTGTCACAGTACCTTGATTCCAGCGCCGCCGCTTCAGCGACACACTGCGTCTTTCCATGCATCATCTGCAGATGAGAGGCTACAGAGTGTAGCAGGCCTTTGTTATATGCAATGCTTCCTGTAGTCTCCTCCTATCTACTTCCTTTGTCTGAGCCTGCTTCTCCTGCCTACTTTGCAGAGGAATGGTTTAAAGGGCAGTCTAAGTCCTGACTCAGTTACCCTTCCGTTGTTGTTCTGAGCAGTTAATTTTCTAGTATTCCTGTTTCCCGTGTATGATCCGGCTTTTCTGTCCATCCATTCTGGTATTGACCTGTGGCTCTTTCTGATTATTCTCCTTGTGTGTTCCGATTTGGCTCTGATATCCTTTCTGGTGCAAACCTGTGGCTCTGACTGACTACCCGTTCTGTGTATGACCTAGGCTTGTCTGACTACCCAATCTGGTGTTGACCTGAGGCTTTATCCACTGTGCATCCAGCATGCATACTCTCCAGTTGATATCCTATCTGGTGCAAACCTGTGGCTCTGGCTGACTTACCACTCTGTGTATGATCTAGGCTTGTCTGACTACTCACTCTGGTGTTGACCTGGGGCTCTATCCACTGAGCATCCAGCATTCCATCGCTTCAGTGAATATCCTATCTGGTGCAAACCTGTGGCTCTGACTGACTTCCCGCTCTGTGTATTCCCGCTCTGTGTATGACCTAGGCTTGTCTGACTACTCACTCTGGTGTTGACCTGGGGCTCTGTCCACTGCGCATCCAGCATTCCATTGCTTCAGTGGATATCCTTTCTGGTGCAAACCTGTGGCTCTGGCTAACTACCCGCTCCATGTATGACTTTGGCTTGTCTGACTTCTATCTGAGGCTTACTAGTAGGCTCTGTCTGTTGCTCAGTTTGTTGGTTCCATTATTCAGACATCCTTCCTAGTACTGACCTGGGGCTCTAGCAGACTCCTAGCTACTGACTTGCAGGCTTAGGTCAGCAGCTTCCTTGGTTACGTACGATTGAGACTCTGCTCCTAGACTGACTGCAGGCTGAGTCAGTATCTCTTGGGCGTTACCTTACCACAAGACTCCAGTGGGCTGAGACCTAGTCTCGGACATTGTAGTGCAGAGATTGGGAGACTGCTATTCCTGATACAGTACTCACTGATTCTATCACCCACTGTGTATGTATATGTTTATATATATATATATATATATATATATATATCTATATATATATATATATATATATTGAATTATTGCCATTATTCTCATAATAAAGGTTCTATTAACTATACCGTCTGACTCCTGGTTTTGCTTGCCAACCGTTAACCGTACCTAAGCAGGAACAGGCTGGACCCAGGAGAGTGGTCACTCAACATGGAAATATACAATTAGATTGTCAACAGATGGGGAAATCCAGTGATAGACCTTATGGCACCTGGGAGAACACGAAGTGCAACATCATCTTCTTCAGGACAAGACATCCAAAAGCACAGGCAGTGGATGCCATGGCTCTGTCATAGAACGTTCCCCTGTCATATATATTTCTTCCGACCCCAATGATTCCGAAGGTTCTAAGGAAGATCAGATCCGAGGGAGCAAATGTCATTCTCATAGCTCCAGAACGGCTGAGAAGAGTGTGGTTCTCGGAATTGATCAACCTAACAATAGAGGATCCATGGCCCCTTCGAACAGGTCAGACCTTCTCTCTCAGGGACCGATTCTTCATCAAGAGCCAGCTTTTTTGAAACTGATGGCTTGGAGGCTGAGAGGAACTCCTTAAGATCAAGATGACTCTCAGAATCAGTCATAAATACCATTATTGATGGAAGAAAAAAGTCCACCTCCAAAATATATTGCAGAATTTGGAGAACCTTCTCAGGATGGTGCAAAAGTGAGAATGTGCATAGATCCTTCATTAAGACAACTCATATCTTGAGTTTTTTACAACAAGGATTTGAAAAGGGTTTAAATCCATCAACTCTAAAGGTGCATCTTTCCGCATTATCAGCATTATTGGCAAAACAGTTTGCAGAGGAAGATTTGGTCAAAAAATATCTAAAGGCCATAACCAAGGTCAGACCAAGAGTAAGCAGAGTGATTCCTCCCTGGGACCTAAATACATTATTAGAACAATTATCTTCATCTCCTAGGTTTAAACATCTAGAGGATATACCTTTGAAGATGCCTACCCTAAAGACAGCTTTTCTCACTGCTGTGACCTCCGCGAGAAGAGTATCTGAAATCCAGGCATTATCAGCAAAACCACCTTATACGGTTTTTCATCAGGATCAGATAGTTCTGAGAACTAAGCCTGCTTTCAGATCTAAAGTGGTGTCTGATTTCCATCTGAATCAAGACATCATATTACCATCCTTCTGTCCAAATCCAAAAGGAGAGAAAGAGGAAAAACTGCACAGACTGGATTTAGTCAGATGTGTTTCAGTGTATCTCAATACAAAGCGAATTCACTTTTCCTACATTTCCAAGGAAAGTACAAAGGATCCCCAGCATCAAAGTCCTCCCTTTCAAGAAGTGCATAAGAATGGCCTATCTGGAAGCAGAAAAAGTTCCTCCAAAAATCCTTAAAGGGATAGTAATGTTTCATATTAAAAGCAGCTCTAATTAATCATCATAGTATTTGTACTTTGAAGAGTGTTATTTTACTTCTGTCAGAGTTGTAGTTCCAGAGTAATTCAATGACAAAGTGTCCCCCTCCCAACCCTTTTACTGATGTCACACTGTTCAACCAGTGCAGAAGGGAGGTGCCTAGGTAGACTGCAGAGAGGGACAATCTTCAATTAAGATAAGGGAAAAACCTGAAAAGCTTGTCAAGGGGGGGCAGGGATTTCATTGTTTTCATAGGAATAAGAGTGTCCCCTTCTGTTATCTGTCTGGTCTATAGACTGCATTCCACATCTGAGAAGAGATTGCTTACACTAGGTAAAAGGGGTGGGAGGGGGAAACTTTGCTTGTGAATATCTCATAAACCATAAAGGTTTGAGAGATAAGACTTATATCATTCTTCATTTTTTTTATTGCCTACAAAATAAAATAAAGTTAAAACGAAGTATTACTATCCCTCTAAGGCACATTCGACCCGTGCAGTTGCTACCTCTTGGGCATCAAGAGCCTTTGCATCCCCAGAGGAAATTTGCAGAGCAACAACCTTCAGTTTCCACTTTCATCAAACATTATCAGATTGATGTACATGCCTCAGCAGAGGCAAAATTTGGAAGGAAGGTCCTTGAGGCAGCAGCATTTCACTCAGGATCGGTGAGATCCTGTTTTTTGTTGTTGTTGTTTCTCTTAAAAAAAAACAAACAAAAAAAAAAAAAAACTTGTCTACAGAATCATGTGGCTGGGCAGGCACATGATTATTTTAAATTTCTCTAATATTGAGGGACACTTTATTTTATACCCACCTTTTTATCTACTGCTTGGGTATGTCCCATTCGTCTCTATCGCCATGGATAGGAACACAGAGGAAAGAGAGAACTTTTTCTTACCGATATTTCCTTTTCTTCTGTGTCCCTCCATGGAGCTCCCTGCCCATTAACCATCTCTATTATATTTTTCAGCTATGACAAAAGATGACTGCCGAAGGAGGCAGGGGGCTTCCTTTTGTATTTTAAGTTTGGTCCTACGCCAGCTGGGGGGCGCTGATGTATTTCCATTCATCTCTATCACCATGGAGGGGCACATAAGAAAAGGAAATATCGGTAAGAAAAATTTCTCCCTTTCAAGAACAACTTGCTTCTAGGTCAGAGATTCTCTGCGTAATACCTCAGAACACTGCAACAAGTTAGGTTGTCAGGATATCCCTGCTTGAACACTCATGTTTAATCAGCAATGGCTCGGTCATTGAGTGATCCGCATGTGTGTAAATAGGGATATCCTGAATTCATAACCAGCTGGTGTGCCTCAAAGACTTCTGTTGAGAATCCCCAACCTATTTTATAATGTTGAATTAGTGATCTTATGTTTTTCATGATAAAATCCCTTTAATTAAATAGGATTATTTATTTATATACAGGTTAGCTGA
Source organism: Rhinophrynus dorsalis (assembly GCA_037306005.1). Lineage (NCBI taxonomy): Eukaryota > Metazoa > Chordata > Amphibia > Anura > Rhinophrynidae > Rhinophrynus > Rhinophrynus dorsalis. The sequence goes on along the minus strand of CM074722.1, from coordinate 350,245,722 downwards.
TGTGCTACCATAAATGTTCTGAAAATATATGTTTTCCTTGTATATCAAACTCCTACATTTCTTACTGGTGTGATCAATGTGTGAAATATATATTTATTACGTCCATTAATAACACAGTTACGTCCACCTCAAATCTTCTTGCTCTTTGAAGAATCAAGGTCTCATGCTGATCATTTCACTTACGAGTCTTTTACTGCATTTTGTGTTTTGAATTTTGAAAACTGTTCTGTAGGTTTTATAGTAGCATGTAAATCTTGTCTGGCCAGTCAGGTTGCCTCTCACACAACTATATCATACCTTGTCTCTAAGAATTATAGCAAAGGGCTAAAGATATCAGAGTACTATATTTGTATGTTTGTGATTCAGATTATTGGGTGCCTGATGTGACGGAGTAGATTTAGTCAAACAATAACAATATTTTTATGATTCTGGGTACTAGAGCTGGTTATGGTGCCCTACAGCAACAGAAAGGTGAATTAGTGTTCTGATGTTTCAGAAGGCTGGAATCCTGTGGCTGCTTACTGTGGATAGAATGTTTCTAGTGTGAGAGGATTAATAAATAATGCAGTAGATATACTCACTTCTGAGTGAAAGTAGTTTGGATACAGACCCCCACACATCCACCAGAGGTTGACCTTCCAGTATGATGTAAGAGCTAGTATTAGGCTCATGGGTAACAGAAATGGAAGTGAATAGACACATTCTATAATAGAAATATTCACAAGATAATAGTTTCAGAAATTATTTTATTTGATGGCAGAGAATGGAGAAACTGAATAATCTCTCTATTGGTCAGATTGATAGCCACAGAGATGTAATTGTGTGCTTCAATTGTCCTGTCTTCACAAAGGAGGTCAAATTCAAATATAGTAATGTACAAGACGACAGTTCTGTATCTCAAGAAAATAAATAAGACAACTATTAGCCTAAATGATGAAGTTCTGAGGAGATTTAGGGAGACATCCTTGCATAGTTGAAACACTAGGAAGTAGGTATGGTTACATTAGATCAGGACTGTCCAAGTTCAGTCCTCAATGGCCACCAACAGGTCAGGATGTAAGGATTTCCCTGCTAAAGCACAGGTGAGTCAGTCACAATGAATGATCGACTGATTAACTCACCTGTGCTTAATCAGGGAAATCGTTACATCCTGTCCTGTTGGTGGCCCTTGATGACTGAACTTGGACAGCTCTGACTTAGAACATAAATTCACCATCTTACCCTTTCAGAATGTATTGAATTACTCAGTGGTGTAGTACCAACTACGAATAGCCAAAATGCTCTTGGCAAGAAACAAATTGAATATTGTTAGAGTTTAGGGCAAAGTTAATAGCTCCTCTTTGATTAAAAAAAAACAGAGCTTTTGAAACTACAGAATCAATTTTCCAGAAATAAGACTTGAAGAAAGCTATATAACTGATTGTCTCTTTATTTGATCTTTGAAGAAAAAACATCATAATGGCCTTCAAATCTAAAAGTATCACAAGCCTTAACTGGCATGGTTATATGGTGCCCTTAAACATTAACGCTTTTGATAAAGATCTTCTGCACATTGCAATCACTCTGTGTCAGTGATATAGTCATATAGAAACAAATTATACTGTTCTTTGTATTCAGTCAATGATGAAAGATAAAAAAAATTGAAAACCTCAATATGGCCATAGATCCCCCCTTATTGGATAGAATATTTTTACAGTTTGTTTTGTTTTATGTAGTGTAGCTACTTATTTTGCTGATATAGTGCCTATTTGTTCTTTTCACAGGTGGTAATGTAACAGAGGACCTCATTAAAGGCATCTGTTATCTAAGTTCATATTTTATTCTGCTTTTAAGAGCATTTCATCTTGAGGGATTAAGTCAAGGAAGAAAATACCATCAATTTTCTTTTATTACTTTTTTCTTTCAGAACAAAGCATTTCTAGTGTGAGATATTCTCAGAGATTTTAAGAACACTAGAGCCACTGCCACTTTTGTGACCTTAAAGGAATAGTAATACTTACAATGTAAAATAATATATGTTGTAGGGTTTATCCCCCTGAATAAAACAAGGGTTCTCCCACTGCTGAAAGGTGTTTTATTCAAACATTATTACCATACCTGGGAACTTCCACCTGAGGGCTACCCGGAGGGGAGTCCTCTGTTCAGCAGGGGGTGACAAAAATGACGCTAATCGCGTCAAAAAGGGGTGGGGCTTGACGCGAGTGGGGGGGTGCTTAACCCTTTGAGTTTCAGAGTGGTACGGAATGCATTGCACAGCAATGCATTCCGTGCTACTCTGGCACTCAAAGGGTTAAAAATGTCACACAGAAGGCTGGGGACGGAGGAACAGCGGGAGAAAGAGTGTAAGTGGGTAGAGTTTCAATAGAAACTCCCCACATCCGGAGGAATCAGCCTCTGCCCCGGAGACCCGGAAAATCTCTCTCAGAACCGGAGTCTCTGGGGCAAATCCGGAGAGTTCCCAGGTATGATTATTACAGCTCAATGGTGAGTTTTCTTTGTCAACTCTGGTCCATTTGGTTTGGCACAGAAATGTTCGTCTTTTCTTTTATACATAAGGCTTTGGTCTTAAACGGTTGTTATTAATATAATATTAGTATAATATTGGTATATTAATGTGTCGTTAAAGGGATAGTAATACTTCGTTTTAACTTTATTTTATTTTGTAGGCATTAAAAGAACATGAAGAATGATATGTCTTATCTCTCAAACCTTTATGGTTTATGAGATATTCACAAGCAGAGTTTCCCCCTCCCGCCCCTTTTACCAAGTGTAAACAATCTCTTCTCAGATGTGGAATGCAGTCTATAGACCAGACAGATAACAGAAGGGGACACTCTTATTCCTATGAAAACAATGCAATCCCTGCCACCCTTGACAAGCTTTTCAGGTTTTTCCCTTATCTTAATTGAAGATTGTCCCTCTCTGCAGTCTACCTGGGCACCTCCCTTCTGCTCTGGCTGACCAGTGTGACATCAGTAAAAGGGGTGGGAGGGGGACACTTTTTCATTGAATTACTCTTGTACTACAACTCTGACAGTACTGAAACAACACTCTCCAAAGACCAAATATTATGATGACTAATTAGAGCTGATTTTATTATGAAACATTACTATCCCTTTAAAATGAACATTAATACAGAGATCAAAACAATTTTTATACAATGAAACCATGAAAAACTGTTTCAGAGAAATGACCTTAAAAGGGGGAGTTTTCAAACCGAACATCAAACAAATCATGTGTTCAAAAAAAAAAAAGGGACAGAATTAACTCTAAAAAAAAAAAAAAAAAAAGTACTGTAAAAAGTCTGATGTTAAAACATCTGTACAAATACCACAGGTATTTTCCTTATTTTTAAAGCAGAACTTTCACCCAAATAAAAATAGATTTAATCCGATGGCTCTCAGTCTACTATTTTTAACGGCTATATTTATTTTAACAAAATCAGCATATTTAGAAAGTTATTTAATGTAAAAGAAACACCTGGTGACGTCCTTCCGCTGCACACTACGGTACACTTTGCACCGCTCTGCTCTCCAGCCCATCCCCTTACTAGCCAGAGCCCATATGCGCATGTCCTACACATGCAATGCAGGCTTATTACTGGGCTCTGGCTGGTAAGGGGATGGGCTGGAGAGCAGAGCGGTGCAAAGTGTACCGTAGTGTGCAGCGGAAGGACGTCACCAGGTATTTCTTTTACATTAAATAACTTTCTAAATATGCTGATTTTGTTAAAATAAATATAGCCGTTAAAAATAGTAGACTGAGAGCCATCGGATTAAATCTATTTTTATTTGGGTGAAAGTTCCGCTTTAAAGTGTGTTTCTTTCCAATGTTTTCCAACAAATCAGTGATTATACAGTAAAATTTTCACAAGTAATATTAAAACTATTGAACATTCCGGTCAAAAAGTGACATTATAAAACTATAATTAACTTTAGATTTACATCAGAATTTCTACACAGCCATTATGTTTTTATCTGTGGGTCCTTAGACTCCTTTACACAACCTAAATACAAATTCTGTGTATTTCAAATGGAGGGGTTTAAAGGGATAGTAATTCTTAATATTAAAAAATATATATGTTGTAGGGTTTATCCCCCTGAGTAAAACAAGAGTACTCCCACTGCCGAAAGGTGTTTTATTCAAAATTTATTACAGCTCAAAGCTGAATTTTTTAGGTGCAGTATCACAGGGGCCTGAAATTGTGCAGTGGCGCTGTTGCTACGCCATCCTATGGACAGCTCTGGTCCAAGGACCATAAACCTCCATAGGATGGTGTAGCAACAGCATTTTTTACATAACATATGCACTATCTTTATATACTTCCATTAAGAACAGGTTACACCTGGTGTAAGATTTAATCAGTAAAACTGACTTTACTTTAGAAATCATTAGTGAATGTTTCTATACATATGCTGCAAGACCATTCTTATTTGGACAAGGCCATTTCTACTACAGTTTTCAAAATGTCAACTGACTGGAGTTAGTACTTAGCGAAAATGTTGCTAAAAGTCTATTAATATCATTATGATGCTTTGTGACGATTTCACAGACACATTTTTTATACCCCTCTGGCACTCAAAGGGTTAAAACCCCCTCCCCCCAATAAAGGGCTATAAGTTGTAATCCTATATTATAATTCACTAGGGATGTTTGTCAGAAGCCATCATGCGCAGTACAGACTGCATGCTCCGCTGCTGGTACGGAGCGGTTCTCTCCGAATTCAGACCGGAGTCCTCTCTGTGCACCTTCCTGGGATAGCCACGGCACTGTGCATGACTGCAGCGGCGCCAGTGTTGGCACGTGTACACGGGCTTTAAAACGAGTAGTTTTATACTTGGCTTGCCCAGTGGGTAATTTTGGCTTTGAATTTCACTCTTTAGCCAGTTGGCTTGGCGAGTATGATCAGCACTCTGATGATAATATATTTTGCACTTAGATTGCTGGCATCACATAAGGGGCTTTAGGAAGTCAGACTGATGTACTAAGGACTGGGGCAATTCTGGAGGAAACCAACTGTAGTATAGGGGAGAACATAACAAATTCTGAAATAAACCTAGTGCACCATAGGGGGAAAATACAAATGCTCCCATTCATTTAAATGTATCTTTGAAAGTGGAACTTTCAGTTCATACTTAGTCACCATGCATTCATTAAACGCCTGGCGACTTGCTTGGAAATAGATGTCTTACCTTTAAAAAACAGAGTGTAAAGCAATCCTTCCCGTTTGGGTACTGACGGGCAGGTTAGTGCGGTCTGCACCGTCATTCCCTTCCGGTAACCATATGGTGCACTGCAGTGCTGCTCAATGGAGATCGGGACTGTCACCGCAAGTGCAAAGACAAGATGTCTGCGCTGTAGCCTGGGTTCCGATCTCCAAACTGGAAGGATTTCTTTACCTTCTGCTATTTTTTAAAGGTAAGACATCTATTTCCAAGCTAGTCGCCATGCATTTAATGAATGCATGGCGACTTAGTATGATCTGAAAGTTCCACTTTAACCCCTTCAATACCAGTGATCTGCAACTTATTCCAAGTACATGAAGATAAGGGGGTGCTCTTTATCTAAGGTTATCCAGACAACTGATGAAGCTATACAGAATAACAAATCGACTAAGGGAGGATTAACAATGAATATGTGTCTAGTAACATAGGATTAAAAGCTGTCTTTTAAAACAAATAAATACATTTATATTTATCTTTTTTGATAATATAGAGGACTGATTTTGATTATTTTGAGCACAGCCTCACCAGATGTAGGAGTATCCCCCCTAATGCTGCATGATGGTTTGCACTTCCATAACCCGATTTTTTTCCCTATTTGAGTGTGCACACATTCATTGTTTATCCTCTCTTGGAAAGTTTGATTGTGTTGATAGTGCATAAGTTGGTTTTGATCTTTAATAAAGAGCAGTCCATATCTACATGAGCTGTTGTTTTTTTTCTGTCCTTCCTTTGCAGTCACAATGGGGGAGATGTATAAAACTGGAGTTATAAAGAAAATGTAAAATTGTCTCAAAGCGACATAAGTAGCTACTATTATAATTTGCTAGGATGTGTCGCTCCCTGTGTGCGTAACATGCATGGACACAGACCACGTATGAACTCAGACAGCACTAATTAACACGCATGGACACGGACTCAGACAACATTAACTAACAAGCACGGACACAGACCACGCATGGACTATGTACAGACTCAGACAGCACTAATTAATACACACGGACACGGACTCCAACAGCACTAACTAACATGCACAGACACAGACCATGCATGGACTATTCATGTACACAGACCAGCAAGGCAGCGGTGGAGGGGAAGGCAGCGGTAATGCATGGACACAGACTAGCACAACGGCAGTGGAAGGGAAAGCAGCAGTAGTGCACGGACACAGACCAGCACAACGGCAGTGGAAGGGAAAGCAGCGGTAATGCAAGGACACAGACTAGCACAATGGCAGTGGAAGGGAAAGCAGTGATCTGAGCTCCTGAACTCCTCATCTGACAGGCACCAGGCCTCCAGCCCTCACACCTAGACCCTATTGAATGGCGGGCTTTGACCTAATATATATATATATATATATATATATATATATATATATATATATATATATATATATATATATATATATATAAAACATCTAGTAACAATTTGCTAAGTGCTAACTCCAGCTAGTTTACTTTTTTGTAAAGTGGAGTAGAAATGGTCTTGGCCAAATAAGAATTGTGTCCCAATGTATTTATAAAGAAATTCAAAAATTGCGCCAAAAATAAAGGTCGTTTTAGTGATTAAATCATAACGCCAGGTATAACCGGTACTTAATGGAAGTATATAGTGACAGCTATGTGTGTGAAAATATATTCACAGGTTTGAATATTCACAGAATATTCTCAGACATATTTATAAACGTGACTTTACTTCTTTATAAATATGATCAGGCGCTGTGAATTTTAGCGACAATTCTTAAATATACTCTAATAAGGCTTTTTATACATCACTCCCAATATCCTTATCCAGGGAGCAATTGAAGTTGATCGGAGATCTGTTTGGAGGTAGCAACATATACTTCATAGGCTCTTGTGCTTCTGTGATCAATTATCCAGTAGCAACTTCTCCATGTGAGTGGAACAACGAAACTTTATTGTGCATTTGTATAGGGATGCTGGATGATATCACCCTATGAGGTTCCCTGTTTTTTCTTTGTATTGTTTTCTAGCATTCAAGGGGTTTAAAGACCCATTTTAATTTATGGAATTACTCCACATTTGTCTTTGTATATATATATCCAAATTGGTTTGTTCTGAAGTTGCCCTTATTTTACCTCAGTTTACAAAAATGCTGCATTGATGATTATGTTCTGTGCCTTATGAAAATGCATGTAGAAATGTCAGTGTAAAGAATGTTGCTTTCTTAAACCCGTAGAAGAGGGACATTCCTTTTATGTATTTTTTAATAGACATGTTCATTCAGCAAATGATATATTTATAGCTGTCTACTAAAGAGCCAGGTGTTTCATGGGATATTAATCTGGCCTTGACTGAAATAATAGAAGCCCTCTCCAGCCTCTTGACCTTCATGAGTCCAAAAGCATAGCCGAGCGTGTTATTTTTTTAGCATTATTAACTGACAGTAAGAGAGGACATTCTGGCTTTAGTTGTTCACCTATCATTTCACTGGTGTTTCAGAGTTAATATGTCAAGAGATCAAAACATGAAAAAATCTTAAACGACTAGTTACATTTTTTTGCTGTTTCTGTTTATTACATTAACTATAATAAAAAAATCAATAATTTCAATGAATACATAGATACCAAATAACATCTATTCCTGCAAGAATGAGGTGACATGCCCTTCTGTTCAAAATAAAACCAGCAAATTAGAGGACTTCATATCTCTTGGAATAGGTCTTGCCCATTCATTTGTTGTCACTTCTTTGATAAATTGCTCCTTTCTTAGTGAAATCTTCAGGTTAGAGAACTCTGACATATACAGTAACACAGGGCACTTTGGCCTTCTGCCTTTGAGTTTTGTAATGTCACACTGCGATATGTATAGACTTAGAAAGCTCAATCCAAGTAATTGGCAGTTTACTAAAATGTTCTTTTCTGGGAAGGCAATGAATGAATAAGAGTCCAATTACACCTGGCCTTTACAATTGCACTCACTCAACAAAATAATGAAGATTAAAGGGCCAGTATAGGATCTATAAAAGACTCTATTAAAACCCCTGGCTGCTTCCTCAGAGATATGGGAACAGAGTTCTCATTACTCAGAACTCACTGGTTCTTTCCCAGTTTGCTGTGCAGATCATGGAGATCTGCACAGCTAGGAGACATCTGAGCCTTACTCTGTATTCCTGGGAACTTATTTCTTTCTTTTTTATAACCTAATATATGACAATATCCCCTTCTTAGTTCAACTCATATTTGATGGAGTTGAACTAAGAAGGGGGATATTGTCATATATGGGTTATAAAAAGATTCACAGTCTACTACTCTTAGATAGAAGGTATTGTTGTGCTGTCCCCCTTCCCCTTTATCTGTCTATCTCTATGTAGAGTGACGTGGGTGGTGATGTGAAACCCACATAAGACAAGCAGCAATACCTCTACTTCCTCATAACTTCACCTACAGACCAAGCGCTGAATGGAGTAAGCTAGTTGTTAACTTCTTCCTTTCTCATAGAAACCCCATGTCGGCTAATATGCCACCAGTGCTGAGTACGTCATCGACATCAGCCATCTGTGTAGACCTCTGAGATCTGTGTAGCAAATGGGAGAGAATGTGTGATTTATGATCTACAGAAACACTGCACAGCCAGGGGTTTAAATGGGTGTTTTATTAATATTATATACTGCATCTTTAAAGGAGACCTATTTCCTCATAATAATAACACCCCAACTTACTATAGACAGTATTTCATAATAGTGGCACTAAATTTTGTCCTTGAGCTTTTGTTCATAACGTTTTCTGTTAGTCCTTGATGTCAGGTTCATGGAGGCAGTTTTTTTAAACAGAAGCATGCAGAGTGCTGGAGCCTACTTGAAGGGATAGTAATGTTTCAAAATAAAAGCAGCTCCAATTAATCTTCATAGTATTTGGGCCATGGAGAGTATTGTTTCACTACTGTCAGAGCTGTAATTTAAGAGTAATTGGATGATAAATTACCCCCTCCCTCCCTTATTCCTAGTGTAAGCCACATCCCCTCAGATCTGAAATCTGGACTTAAGACCAGACAGCTAACAGCAAGGGACAATCTTCTTACTGTGAGAACAATGAAAACATTGCCCCCATTGACAGGTTTTTCATGTTTTTCCCTTATGCTAATTGAAGATTGTCCCTCTCAGCAAGCCATCTGGACACCACCTTGCTGCTCTGAGGTGAACAGTGTTACATCAGTAAAAGGGGCAGGAGGGGGATACTTACTATAATTCAATTACTCTTGAACTACAACTCTGACAGTATTGAAATAACACTCCCCATGGCCCAAATACTATGAAGATTAATTAATTGGAGCTGCTTTTATTTTGAAACATTACTATTCCTTTAATCCTTTAAGAACCAGAGCACTCCTCCGGTGTTTACACAGTTAAGATTATCATGTGCAGTGAACAGGATTTGAGGTCCAGCCAACACCTATCATGTCCATTTCCATGGAGATGACATAGAGGACGGATCAGGGGAGGGCTGGCAACTTGTGGCCCAGGGGGCAAATTCAGTCAAGTGGCCCATTTCTATATCGTTCAAGTCCACTGTCCCAATCCACCCCCTTTTGATAATTTTAAAATTGGCATTAATGTTGTGATGTAAGGCAAGTGATACCACATAGCTTACAGTTTAAATTGGGCTACACTAGTGCGCTACTACAAAACTTAAAATTTAAGTAAAGCAACTCTAGTGATATTATAGTGCTTACAAAGGAATGGGTTATTCTACTAGTGTAGATCCATTTAGATTGTTCCACTGTGGTGTCAATTATGTAGCTTCATTTCAATTGTAAGATCTATGTTATCTCTAGTGTAGCTCCATTTACAGCAGCAATTAGGAGATTTAGTGAGGAGCTGTGGACCACCAGCCCAGACATATGACCAGCCCAGGGGGCAATTGCCCCTCTGCCCCCCTGGCCAGCCCTCCCCTGGGACGGATTGAAGATGTTATCTTTTGAAACAAGGCACAAGATCAAAATTCATAGGAGCCATTAGGATTTTCTCACTAAATTAAGATAAGTAAGTGGTTGTTATGTGGTGTTAGTCTTCCTTTAAATTAATACAATATTGTTTTACTGTTTTCATGCAGAATGAAGTCTACAGTGTATTAAATTACCATTTGGCATTTGTGGTACAGTCAGATCTTTCAGAAAGTGGACACAGAGACTATCAAAGTTATGGCCTTATGGTCTTCAATAATTTATTTTGACATGACATGCATAAATCTACTGTTTCTCAGAATTTCCTAACAGCCGCAAATTAATACTGTTCTTTTTAGGACTCTGAAAACTAGTAAAAGTTTGACTAGGTAATTTATGAAATAAAGAACCACTGATAATTCTGAGGATAACATTTCAAGCTGTTTGCGTAAGATACAACCACAAGAGGAACATAAACTAAGAAATAAAGCAAAAACACTTTAGACACACTTCTATCTTTTTAGGCCTAGTTTTCTGTGCATTTTGAAAACAACTGATTTCACTGTTTAGAGTAGGAAAAGGGATAAGAAGTCCCAAGTGACGACTTCAGGTTGCATGATAACGTAGTCACCACAACCTTTTAGAGATCATGCGTGCTAGCGTAAGGAGGTTATTTATATCCTTATCTGGTAATTGCTTTGACAGGAGTTTATGGAATCATTTCAAGCTGTGGGGCAAGGTTCTTTTATGATTTACATATTTTTAAATCTCTTTTCAAGGTGAAATGTATTTGTATTGGCGGAAAAATCATGATGTGACTTTTTTTTTTTATCTGATACATAGACATCCAAAAAACTGGAGTCAAGAACCTGCTGATGTATCATCAAATTTGTGGGTTTACAGGTTTAGCCATCAACTTAAAGGAGCAGTAAACTTTTTTTTATGAAAAAATATATATTTAGGGCATTTCCTGTTGAGTAAAATATGTGTACTCCCACTTCTGATAGATGCAAATTTCCGGAGTTATTACTGTTTAAACCTGTGTTTTTTTTTGTTTGTTTTTTTTTACATTAGCAGTGCCCTTTGGTCAAATTCCAATTAGTTATTCTGTTACATTCTAATGGAGAAGAAAGTAAATGACTTACAGTTCTCCATAGAATGTGATAGAAACTGTCAAGTCACTTCCTGTCAGAGCAATCAGGAAGTAAATACAGTAAATTCACTTCCTGGTTATTTGAACTTTTATCATACCTCCCAAGTGTCCCTCTTTGAGACCCAAATCCCTCTGTCCCTCTTTTCTACCCTTTTGTCCCTCTTTTTAGGACATCAGAATGAGTGGTGTGTATCACATTGCTCCACAGCAATAAAACTCACATAAATGTGTTGTTAATCTTCAATATATGTGTTTATAAATGTATCTGTGTAATAAAAATACTTTGGTCTTGTTCTAAATCATTAATCAGTTGCACAAAGAGGTGCAGATAGGTCAAGAAGTAACCTAAAAATTCTTGGAAAATGCCATGTCCCCAGAAATGCCACCTAAATCAGAAGTGTCCCTCTTTGGCCATCTGAAATGTTGGGAGGTATGCTTTTATAATGTTCGAATAAAACAACTGACAGAGATTGGAGTGCCCTTATTTTACTCAGCAGGGAAAGCTCTATAACAAGTTTACTGCTCCTTTAAGCTCCCTTCCAGGTGTTTTTCTTTGTGTTACATGGGATAGCCTTGGTTTTGCCCTTGTAAAGAAAACTGATATATGAGAATATCATGGAGTCCTTATGTCCACCTTCTATGGAGCAAGTGAAATGAGGTAGTACAATGAAGGCCCTGGCTGTGTTACTATTTCACATGTTAATTAGAAATACATTATTAAACTTATGCCATAACAAATGAAATGTGCAACAACCTTGTGGGTAGTGAGTCACCATCTTCATGGGGTGCAAAATCATACCTCCCAAGTGTCCCTCTTTAGGAGGGACAGTCCCTCTTTGAGACCCAAATCCCTCTGTCCCTCTTTTCTACCCTTTTGTCCCTCTTTTTAGGACATCAGAATGAGTGGTGTGTATTACATTGTTTCATAGCAATAAAACATACATAAATGTGTTGTTAATTGTCAGTATATGTGTTTATACATTAATATGGGTAATTAAAATATTTTGGTCTTGCTCTAAATCATTTGTCAGTTACACAAAGGGGTGCAGATGGGTCAAGAAATAACCTAAAAAGTCTTGGAAATGCCCCGCCTACCAGCCACGCCCCCAGAAATGCAACCTAAAACAGAAGTGTCCCTCTTTTGCCATTTGAAATGTTGGGAGGTATGCAAAATAGAAAAGAGCAGCAATTCTGGGACAATCCATCTGCACCTTAGGCGAGTAATAATAATTTCCCAAATTACTCTAAATTGGGTTTTTAACCCCTTGAATGCAAAATAATGTATTGCAGACCTCTCTAGTATTTAAGGGGTTCACTTAAATTGATGGAAAATTTTTATTTCTCCCCTATGGTGTATTTGGCTCGCTCCAGAATTGCTCCTCTTTTCTTTTGTGGGTAAGACCCGTTGTATATTTCCTTTGGTTTTATGACAATGGTATAATGTGTTTCTAAATAAACATCTGCAGCTCCTGCTGTCAACTACTAAAGAAAAATGTAGAATAAGATTCACTATAATCAATATTATATTTTTATAACAAAAATGTAGACCTATAACCCTTTGAGTGTCAGAGCATTGAAATGCAATAGATACCTATCTGGCACTCAAAGGGTTAAGGAACAGGATGATGCATAATGCACTACATACACATCTAGACCTAAAGGGTTAAAGCTCTATAACTGATAGCTAAAATATGTGTTTCTGGAAGACTAGCTGTTAGTACGCCGAGAGTCTCTATGGACTATATGCACACAGACAGAGAGGAGAATTTCTTGGACAAGCCAGCTGATTCATAATGACAAATAAAAATTCCTCAAATTCTTATAGATTTAAATTGGGTGTCTAAAGGGTTATGGCATCTTAGTTGGAAAAAAAAATGTCTTAACCCCTTAAGGACCAAGGACACACATGTACGTCAATGGAAGAATATGTGTTAAGGGCCCATGTCATACATCTGCATCCTGGAATTCAGTGTTCCCAGCACGGCTGTATGCCATTTGGGTACCTGTGATTCCAGTAACAAAAAAAAGCTCTGTTGTTCTTAAATGCCAGCTGCACGCCTGGTCCTTAAGGGGGTAAAGACCGCACAGTCCAGGGGTGGGGTGCACTGGGGTGTACATGCTCAGTGATCACAGAGTGCTGTGATCACGAAATTCCATGACTTGCCAGGACCATCACCGGTTCAGGACAGCACATGATGTCCTGGACATCATGTGTCGTTAAGGGCTTAATGAATGCAGCATCAGGGGTTGTTTTTTTCCTGACCTCGCCAACATGACAAATGTGCAGTTTTTGATATTTTCCCCATTATGTAAATTTCTCCACAGCATCTAAAATGAGAAAAAGTACAAAAGGATATAGTACTGGTATAGTTAGATACAATGGTTCTTAATGAATGAATAAGTTTATTTATATAGTACCACAAGTGTACTCAGCACTTTACAGTTTGAGGCTTTAGACAGCACAGGTTTACACAGGTTTATGGAGTGAAACAATGAGTGGGGTCCCTGCTCTAGAGCTAAAATGAATAAGGTAGACATATAATGTATTTAAGGGTTAAGTGCACAATAAAATGGGTTCTTTTCAGTTTAGGTTGAGTATAAATTAGAAGTGTCTTGGATGCATGAAGAATGGCAGTGCCATCAAGTTTTCCAAAGCTTCATTGAGGAGATATGATTTTAATCGAGACTTTAAACCAGTGAGAAAGGAACACTGGAACAGGCTGAGAGGTAAAGAGTTCCACACATATGGAGCAATGAAGGAAAAGGGTTTGTGATGAGAGAGCTGTAAGCACAAATGGAGCTGAGGAGAGTTTCTTTGGCTGATTGTAAGGAGTGAGATGGCATGTAGCAAGATAGTCATTGAGGAGATGTAGATGGGATGTAGCAAAGTTAGAGCAAGAGGAGAGAACTTGTAGTGGAGAAAGTCTGCTAGTATGCGCGAATTTCTCCAGAGATGATCAGCTGAATGGGTACATGTACAGAGTAAACTGGATAGAGATTCACTAAGCGGTGATAAAGAGGTGATAAAGTGGATATGACTTCTCCAGTTTATCACTTCTCCAGTTCCTATGTTATCAATAGAGCCTATTCACTAAGCTCTCCAAAGCTGAAGACATCTTAGTGCATAGGCTCCATAGAATAACAGAGGAATTGGAGAAGTGATAAACTTGAGAAGTCATCACCATATTATCACCGATTAGTGACTCCCCCCCCCCCTCCCGGAAGGAGATTCACTAATCCACTAAGCGGTGATAAAGTAGAGATCACTTCTTCCTTTTATCACTTCTTCAATTCCCATGTTATTCTATGGAGCCTGTGCACTAAGATTTCTTCAGCTTTGGAGAACTTAGTGCATGGGCTGTATAGAATAACACAGGAACTGGAGAAGTGATAGACTAGAGAAGTTATCTCCACTTTATCATCACTTAGTGAAACTCCCCCCGGGTGTTTGAAATTCTTTCATGGCCAGGGATTAGATTTATGGGAGAAGTGGGAAGAAAGTGAGAGAGTGAAACATGCAGGTTCAAAGTGGAGAAGAGGACTAAGTATGAGATTGATAAGGTTTTTAGCTTTGGCATTAGTGGAAATGTATGAAAATCAAGTAGTCAGGGAGGAATGAAGAGCATAGAGATTAAGTGATTGGAGGATATGAGTGGAGAGTGGGAAAGAATAGGGAATAGTAAAAAGAACATGAGCAGTAAAGTATATTACAAGATGGTGATCAGATAGAGGAAAGGGGGTAATATTAAAAGCAGAATGTACATAGCCACTAAGAAGTGGCCATATAGCTGTTCACTGGTATAGCCTAAAAGCAGATGTAGAAAAGAGAACGTGAGAGATCAGGGAGAAAAAGGGATCACCCATATGGCAATCGAAATCAACAAGAAGGGAAGGGATGTCAGATGACAGGAAAAAGGACAGCCGGGACTGAAAGTCAGAAAAGAAATTTGAAGGTATAAATATGGACTTAGGTCACCATTATGTTACTGCAGCCTTTAGAGATACAGAAATGAGGATACAGTGCATATATGACTCAAGACGAGAAGTAGAATGAGATAAGGCATTGAGAGGTTTGTAACACCAGAGTTTGGAGAAGAGAAATCCCACCACTCCCCCACATTAAGTCTGGCATGAAGAGAGGAGAGACTGACACAGGAGATTGCTGCCCCCAAAGTGGAGTTGGACTGAGGCAGTGTAGTTGCCAAAACTTAACTATGAATATTAATCTGTCAATTAATATACAATAATTAAGTAATAAGTTACAACATTAATATTTGTTACATTTCTTAGTATTATGGTCGAATATGTGGATAGAAAATACACAAAACGTAATATTATATGTCAATTTAATATTATAAATTATAGCAAGTAACAGGCTATAATATTATGATAGCAGTAACAATGGAAAAATTAACTATCTGCAACATATAACCTACAAATGTCCCCAGCCCTTGGCTGGGGCTAAGCAGAGAGAGAGCTGGTGGTCTACATCCTAGGTACAGTCAAGAGGAAGCCCTGAATCTCTATTACCTCTGCTTTTTTTATTCCCAGTGGAATGTTTTATGGGAGGTAACCTCCCTAGAGTAGGCTGGCCTATGATGTCACTGCTAGAAGCACATGGCCTACACACTGCCCCTAGTGGACCCTCCAAAGCATTAACATTAGTATGCTTTATTTATGACATAAATCATTAATTACTAATCAATACAATGCACCCTTTGACTTATGTCATAAAACAAGCATTTATAAAACAATACCTCTTGGATCTTCCCGGTTTGTAACACTACCTGCCCCATAATAAAACCCATTAAAAAAAAAAAAAAAAACATTTACCCATAAACTTATGGAACTTCATTGCCCATTCAAATGTTCACCATTGAACACGTGTATCACCAATTAGGAGTCCTTGGCCTAAAATAGGCACATACCCACCCTTGTAATAGTAAACTCAAACATATGTTTTATTAAATCAACCAATGATATTGTATTAATGTGAGGTGGAGCTTAATATAGTATTAGACACAACAACCCATAACACCTGCAAATCATGACACAGCAGAACAGTCACTGGAGCTGGATTCCTGTAGCTTATGGTTGGTCTGTGTGACTGACATTAGTCCTGGAAACTGCATACTTTCTTCTTGGGCAGTTTTTTTTTTCCTCATAGAGCTTGAAGAATGGAGATGGAGATGAAAGAAATAATTTGAGCAAACAGAGACGTAGGATATTGGAAAATAACAGTTCACGTGTGTAGGGACTTTTGTGTGTTTTGTGGTCACTTAGTTTTTTTCTTTATTTCATTTACCACCTTGATGTAACACAGGTTCCTGGTTCTTGCTCTTGCTGCTTTATTTTACCTACTCTCATCGCTCTCAGCTGCAGTATTTCTTCTCGCACCAACAGTTGAGCTTCGTGTCCAGAACTGCTGCTTCTTCTTCTGGCTCATGAGTTGCTATAAAATCTCCTTGCTGCAAAGTTCTTGAATGAAAACACAGGAAATGACAAACACAAACAGAAATGGCAGATGAGTTTGAGCCAATAATCTCAAGTAACTGTTTGGTTGTTGTCTTAACTATATGGAGGCAGGTAAATGCCTACACATCTCCTGCAAACTCTCTTTCACATCCACCAAACTCCTCATTCACAGATAAACACAATACCACTTCTCTGCTCCACAGATTAAACTGAACAACCAAAAATACAATCAGGTAGAATTCACCACCCTTACAATTCAAACCTGCTATTTATCCAAAAATGCTTACTTTCTCTTATCCCTCTTGACTATAAATTGACATCTCTACTCTGAATTCCTAATACCTTGCAATGATAGGGGTATACAGTGCAATCCCTCCCCCTTAGATCTGAATTTAAACCAAGAAAGGATAAACATAACCACTTAAAGGGATAGTAATGTTTCATAATAAAAGCAGCTCTAATTAATCATCATAGTATTTGTACTTTGGATAGTGTTATTTCAATTCTGTCAGAGTTGTAGTTCAAGAGTAATTCAATGACAAAGTATCCCCCTCCCACCCCTTTTACTGATGTAACACTATTCAGCAAGATCAGAAGGGAGGTGCCCAGGTAGACTGCAGCGAGGGACAATCTTCAATTAAGATAAGGGAAAAACTTGAAAAACTTGTCAAGGGGGGCAGGGTTTTCATTGTTCTTATAAGAAGAAGATTGTCCCCTGCTGTTATCTGTCTGGTCTATGGACTAGATTCCACATCTGAGAAGAGATGGCTTACACTAGGTAAAAGGGGCAGGGGGGGAACTTTGCTTGTGAATATCTCTCAAACCATAAAGGTTTGAGAGATAAGACTTATATTGTTCTTCATGTTTTTTAATGCCTACAAAATAAAATAAAGATAAAACAAAGTATTACTATCCCTTTAAAGGTCAGACAAAAACAAAATAAAACCCCTTACCCATCCACTTTCTAAATAACTTTGGCTATGCCAACTTAGAAGTATTCTGAAATTGTCAGTAACTTATAAGAAAAGAGTATGTAGAAGTTCACAGTTCAGACATGTGAATAATAAGAGACACAATAATACAAGACAAATTAAATAGCTGATCATAGATAGTAAACCCTTATGCATATAAATATTAAATGTGAATCTTCATCTTGTACTGCATCTGTGTTCCGATTTTCACATCTGACTTCTGCTATATCTAAAAGGAAATAAAACGGATCACAATTACTTTTCCCAGTTATATATAGCAACCACTAATCTGTACACTGCAAAGGCAATTATAAAACCTAAATCTGCTTTTAGTTAATTAATTTTATTTATCCTATAACACCAGCAAGTATGTATATGGATATATTCCTTCAACCTTCCATTTAATAAACTGCTTGTTTAACAAGCAGCTTTCTTAAAGGGATAGTAACATTTCATAATAAAATCAGCTCTAATTAATCATCATAGTATTTGGACTTTGGAGAGTGTTATTTCAATTCTGTCAGTGTTGTAGTTCAAGAGTAATTCAATGACAAAGTGTCCCCCTCCCTCTCCTTTTACTGATGTAACACATTTCAGCTAGAGCAGAAGGGAGGTGCCCAGGCAGACTGCAGAGAGGGACACTCTTCAATTAAGATAAGGGAAAAAGCTGAAAAACTTGTCAAAGGGGGGCAGGGCTTTCATTGTTTTCATTGTAAGAAGATTGTCCACTGCTGTTATCTGTCTAGTCTTACAACCAGATTCCCCATCTGAGAAGAGATGGCTTACACTAGGTAAAAGGGGCGGGAGGGGAAACTTTGCTTGTGAATATCTCTTAAACCATAAATGTTATCATTTTTCATATTTTTTTAATACCTACAAAATAAAATAAAGTTAAAATGAAGTGTTACTATCCCTTTAGCTCTTAAACCAATCAGTTTTTTAGCTGCTTTCTGTTCTTTCTTTGAGTCAAACTTATCAGGAGCACACAAACAAAAATAGCCAACTTAAAACATATCTAATACTTCTCGCCCCTCAGGTTTAAGGGTGTAGCCACTAACCTTCTTAGGGAGTAATGATTTCATCTACTTCTGCCCACCCGCTAAACCACAAATGTCTTCATCCTGGGGGTGGCCACCCCCGTAAATCACAAATGTCGTCATCATGGGGTTAACCCCTTAAGGACCAGTGGTCAAGGGAAGTTACCTTCCCTTAAGGACCGATTTGATCCTTGCCGACGCGCCGGTACACATGACCTGTTACGCGTACCAGCGAGCAGCTTTGAGGCCTAAGAGAGATCACTCCGGTCTTGGAGTGATCAATTTTAGGACCCGTTTTTACTTACAGCGATCACGGTAGAGCACTGTAAGTAAAAAGTACTTGACGTGCTATGACCGTCACTGGTCCTTAACGGGATAGTAATACTTCGTTTTAACTTTATTTTATTTTGTAGGCATTAAAAAAACATGAAGAATGATATAAGTCTTATTTCTCAAACCTTTATGGTTTAAGAGATATTCACAAGCAAAGTGTCCCCCTCCAGCCCCTTTTACTTCTCAGCCAGGGCAGAAGGGAGCTGCCCAGGTAGACTGCAGAGAGGGACAATCTTCAATTAAGATAACAGGAAAACCTGAAAAGCTTGTCAAGGGGGGCAGGGATTTCATTGTTTTCATAGGAATAAGAGTGTCCCCTTCTGTTATCTGTCCAGTCTATGGACTGCATTCCACATCTGAGAAGAGATTGTTTACAGTAGGTAAAAGGGGCGGGAGGGGGAAACTTTGCTTGTGAATATCTCATAAACCATAAAGGTTGGAGAGATAAGACTTATATCATTCTTCATGTTTTTTTAATGCCTACAAAATAAAATAAAGTTAAAACGAAGTATTACTATCCCTTTAAGGGTATAAGGACCATGACGGTCATAGTACGTCACATAGTCCTTAAGGGGTTAAAGGCTATAGCCACTACCCTTCTCAGGGACTAATGGGGGTCATCTCCTACCTTTTGCCCTCCTCATATCCACAGTTTAAAAGGATGTAGGCCAATATCTTGGATATTCAAAATTTATGAATCCAAGAGCTCTATGGTTTTATCCTCTCTCTCTGCCTTTTTCTGGACTTTCACTCAATAAAAAGCTATAGGCCAATATGTCTGCAATTCAAAAATATCTGAACTGCTAAACAGCTATAGTTTCCTCCTATCTTTTGCCTTTATTCCGGACATGCTCATTTTTAGAGGGGACAGTACACAATAAGTTTTAAATGGATTCAGCTATTAAAATGCTCACTAGTTAAAATATTCTACCAAAACTACATAGGACAAAAAGGAATTATTTTACCATTTTTCTTTTCATCTGTCACCAATTCCTGCATGCGCTGTGATTCCTTTGTCCTGGATATTAAGACTGAAAAACATACTCCACAAAATGATTAGTTTAAGCATTTAAAAACAATACATCTTCTACTATGCAGCTTTATTATCTCATACAGACAAGATAACCCAACCCAGCAAGGTGTGCACAAGGACAGTTCTTCCCCAGCTGTAGCTGAAAAGGATGGTCTCTTATATCACCATCTCCCAATCATGTGATTCACTGTTCTAGCTAGGTTGTACACAAAACTGTTAAAGGGTGATCTTTACTTCATGAGTCGTAATTATACCTGGGAACTCTCCGGTTTTGCCCCGGAGACTCCGGATTTCAAAGTGAATTACCGGGTCTCTGGGGCAATGTGCGAATCACCGGGTGGGCAGAGTTTAAAGGGATAGTAACACTTCGTTTTAACTTTATTTTATTTTGTAGGCATTAAAAAAACATGAAGAATGATATAAGTCTTATCTCTCAAACCTTTATGGTTTATGAGATATTCACAAGCAAAGTTCCCCTCCCCGCCCCTTTTACCTAGTGTAAGCCATCTCTTCTCAGATGTGAGTCTGGTTGTATGACAGTACAGATAACAGAAGGGGACAATTTTCTTTGTATGAAAACAATGAAAGCCCTTCCCCCTTTGACAAGTTTTTCAGCTTTTTCCATTATCTTAATTGAAGATTGCCCCTCTCTGCAGTCTACCTGGGCATCTCCCTTCTGATCTGGTTGAACAGGGGGGGGATACTTTGTTTGTGAATATCTCTTAAACCATAAAGGTTTCAGAGATAAGACTTATATCATTCTTCATGTTTTTTTAATGCCTACAAAATAAAATAAAGTTAAAATGAAGTATTACTATCCCTTTAAGTAGAAACTCTGCCCACTTGTGCTTCATCCCGCCCGGTTCCTCCCACTCCCCGCCCACTTACCTCCATTTTGCAGGTTTTTTTTGTTTTGTCCCCCCCCCCCCGCAACTAAGCCCTGCCCCTTTTATGATGCAAATCGCGTCATTTTCCTCCCCGGTCGGCACTGACAGGGTTACCCTCCGGGTAGCCCGGTTTCAAAAAAGTTCCCAGGTATGGTCGTAATCATATATATATACATACCTGGGAACTTTTGAAATGAGCTCACCCTGAGATATTTGAAATATTAACCCTTAATGCCCACAAGAAAGCAGATTCTATGTGTTATGTCAATGTTTGCTCTAAACCAGAGATAATCCAATCAATTTTTAAGGAACCTTTCACATGCTACAGTTCTGAGATATAACTTCTTATACACTCATAAGGCAAACAGGACTTGTCCTCCTGCCTTTCTGGTAGAAATGTCATGGATTTGAACAATAAATAAGCAGTAAATAGGTGTAAATCATATAGAAGGACACACTGGATTTGCTCACCCTGAGAATGTGGCCAGTCACCCTGAGACCCTGAGATTTGGTTCCAAACCCTGAGTCTCAGGGTCAAACCATAAGAGTTCCCAGGTATGTATGTGTGTGTATATATATATATATATATATATATATATATATATATATATATATACACCCATACTAATATCCTATCATTAGCTGAATCTGCTTTACTAAACTTTCCTTTTCTTAACACATTTTTAGGAAAAAACGGTTTAGCTACTAATCTAATCCGTTTAGTCCTTGTATCCTTTGAACTAACACAATTAAAAATACTTACATACCAAACCAGTTTAAAGGGATAGTAATACTTCATTTTATCTTTATTTTATTTTGTAGGCATTTAAAAAACATGAAGAACGATATGTCTTATCTCTCAAACCTTTATGGTGTGAGAGATATTCACAAGCAAAGTTTCCCCTCCCGCCCCTTTTACCTAGTGTAAGCCATCTCTTCTCAGATATGGAATTCAGTCCATAGACCAGACAGATAACAGCAGGGGACAGTCTTCTTCCTATGAGAACAATGAAAGCCCTGCCCCCCTTGACAAGTTTTTCAGGTTTTTCCCTTATCTTAATTGAAGATTGTCCCTCTCTGCAGTCTACCTGGGCACCTCCCTTCTGATCTTGCTGAATAGTGTTACATCAGTAAAAGGGGTGGGAGGGGGATACTTTGTCATTGAATTACTCTTGAACTACAACTCTGACAGAATTGAAATAACACTATCCAAAGTACAAATACTATGATGATTAATTAGAGCTGCTTTTATTATGAAACATTACTATCCCTTTAAGTGCTTATGTTTATCCTTATCTTAATTGAAGATTGTCCCTATCTGCAATCTGTCCGGGCACCTCCCTTCTGCTCTGGCTGAGCAGTGTTACATCCAGTGGTGTCCGTTGACATTTTTCCAGGGGGGGGCAAAGCCATAATATGACCCCCCAGGCCAGTCCATCTAGCCCCTTTATTTATATGGAGGGGGGTAATTGTAGGGGGGGGCAAGTGGAGGGGGATACTTTGTCATTGAATTACTCTTGAACTACAACTCTGACAGAATTGAAATAACACTCTCCAAAGTCCAAATACTATGATGATTAATTGGAGCTGCTTTTATTATGAAACATTACTATCTCTTTAAATTAGTTCACCTACTTTAAAACATGGGCAACAGGAACAGCTAAAAGTCTTTTCATATGCAAATGGAGGCAAACAATGAAACTAGATCTAAACACTGCACACCCACACCCATACTTGGGAACTCTCCGGGTTTGCCCCGGAGACTCCGGATTTCAAACTAAATTACCGGGTCTCCGGGGCAATGTGTGAATCACCGGGTGGGCAGAGTTTAAGTAGAAACTATGTCCACTTGTGCTCCATCCTGCCCGGTACCTCCCACTCCCTGCCCTCTTACCTTCATTTTGCAGGGTTTTTGTGTCCCGCCCCCCGACTAAGCCCCACCCCTTTTATGACACGAATCGCGTAATTTTCGGCACTGACAGCATTACCCTCCGGGTAGCCCTGCATGGAAAGTTCCCAGGTATGACCACACCATGTGGTCAATGGAGAATGAATCCCACATGGTCAGAGGCAAAAAGTAAAATAGTTTTTTACCAAAGATTGCTAAAAACACCAAAATCAACAATAATTCATAAGTATTTTCTACAGCAAGCGATACCTTAGAAACCAAATATAATCCCTTTAGGCCGTCTGCTTTCATTCCACTAAAAACAAATTATTATCAATTTATTCATTTCTACAGATAGACAATTTATTGTAATGTATGAAGCAAAATACACATTTGTATTTTCCCCAATATTCAAGCATAATCCCATCCTCGTGTAGTTGCCGAAACTTAACTATGAATATTAATCTGTCAATTAATATACAATAATTAAGTAATAAGTTACAACATTCATATTTGTTACATTTCTTAGTATTATGGTCGAATATGTGGATAGAAAATACATGAAACATTGCAATATTATATGTCAATTTAATATTATAATTTATAGCAAGTAACAGGCTATAATATTATGATAGCAGTAACAATGAAAAAACGAACACACAATGAACAAACTGCAACATATAACCTACAAATGTCCCCAGCCCTTGGCTGGGGCTAAGGAGAGAGAGAGAGCTGGTGGTCTACATCCTCGGTACAGTCAAGAGGAAGCCCTAAATCTCCATTACCTCTGCTTTTTTATTCCTAGTGGAATGTTTTATGGGAGGTAACTTCCCTAGAGTAGGCTGGCCTATGATGTCACTGCTAGAAGCACATGGTCTACACACTGCCCCTAGTGGACCCTCCAAAGCATTAACATTAGTATGCTTTATTTATGACCTAAATCATTAATTACTAATCAATACAGGCAGTCAAGTTTGTTAGAACTAGTAAACAGAACCATGTATGGGTTAGGCAGCTATTTACCATATCACATTGTTTACTTATTATGACTAGCTTTCCTTGAGCTGATTCTTCTCAGAGACTAATCCACTAATATAATATGGCATATGAACAGAAATAGCCATAAATATAAAGCAATTAGCAAAAAATATAGAAATAAAAAGAACAGTCTGTCATTTCTTATTTGTACTTTGATTAATATACTAACCTTTGCGTTGGAATTATTTATATTCTGAACTAGCGTTAAGCATAGTCCTGCCCTATGGCTGTTCTGTGGAGGGTTTTGGAGGAATTCCTCTGTAACATCCAAGATGTGTTTCCAAAAGCCTCCCTGTACATACTAACCCCACTAGGTGGAAATATGGGGACATTTTCTTTCCATCCAATACTTAGTTTCTTGTAACGAAATAGGCACTAGCCAACATTAATGAAAGAGAATGGGGTAGTGTCTTGGCCGCCTGGCAACACAAATTTGGCTCCATTAGCTTTATAAAGACAATTCATTGGTTAACAGCTTTGGGCATGATGTAAGTGGCAAAAAGTAGGTCTTAGTGTTCATTTAACCTCTTGGATGTTGGAGGTCTCCAACCAGTGAAAAGCATTAATCACTAAAATCACTAAAACTGACTCAATTTTAGGAGCAATTAGCAAATGTATGTATACATACGCTTAGTGACACAATTCTTCTTTGGACAAGACCATTTCTACTCCACTTTTCAAAAAAATTGATTCACTGGAGTTAGTAATTAGTGAAAATGAGGCAAATTTATAAAAGTGGAGCAAAGCGGAAATATGTGTTAAAATTGCTGTAGCAGAGTGTCTGTTTGTTATAAATGTAAGAATGCCAGATTAAAAGGACTGAACGCTGTGTAGTATGTGGCTCAGCTGGTTAACGGACTGACACTGAAGCCAAGATACTTGGTTTAGTTCCTTTGTCAGCTCCTTATGACCTTAAGCAAGGACCTTTAGGCCATATTTATCAAGCTAAATTGATTAAAATCTGGTGAAAACCAGTGGCATCATAGGGGACAAATAACAATTTACATTGATTTAATTGATCTGTTAAACCCTTGAATGGTAGAGTGGTCTCCAACGCTTCCTATTAAATAAAGGAGACTTTTGGGAAATGTGTATTTCTCCCCATTCATGCAGCTGGTTTGCTTAGTTTGATGAGCACAGTCTTGTATCTCCCTGTGCCTCAGATACAAAAACTTAGAACTTGTAACTACTACAGGACAAGGGAGTCAATATACATAAAGTCTGTGTATATTGCTGCATACAAATTGGTAGCACAATAACAGAATAAAGGCATTATTACTATATCAGTCACCTGAGAATTTAGAAACAACCAAAGAAAGAACAAACAGAAAACGCCTCTTCTTCAAGCATTTGTGTCTGTTATTTTTGTTAATTAACTGTAGTTTATTTTCAGCCAACTCTAATCTTACTTTCTCGGGCTGCCTTCCTTGTTAGTTTAAAACCCACAAAGCTTACAGTGTATGTGGAATAGACAGCAATTACTATCCCATAAATTTAAAGTCCATTGAGACTTGGCAAAGCCGTGGAACTGCACTGCTAAGCTTAGCGATAAAACATGTTCAGATATAAAAATGACCTGGTCAAAGCTATATTGAAAATAATATGTTTGGCTCCTCTAACGGCCATTCTGGCTACATTTTTGGAATGCCCAAGCTTTGTGTGTTTTTTTGCTTGGAACGTAGTCATTTAGGCTTTTTATAGATCTAAGGAACCTAAGTATTTTGCAGTTGTAAGTCCATTATTATTTGTAACGTAGTTTGTTACACACGTATGATTTAGACATTCATCAATTCCAGTGTAGGTCTCATACAGAGAATAATGCATGTTTTTCTTTTACTTACATATGGTATTGGGAGAGAGAAATTGTCATTTTTTGTCTAACCAAATCATGATATAATACATGTGTATATTCAGCCACATGTCTGAAACAGATCAGAATACCTATCTGTAGGTAAGGATTGAAAGCTTATAATATTACCACTGCATTCCCAGAATTCCATGCAATATGTAACATGCGACAGTCACTTTTTAGATGCCAACCCTTATAAATATGGGTCACTTGGCTTCTGCCTGCCAAATAACTTAGAGTTCTTCATCATACAACTTTGTAAAATACTTATCCCTTTCCTCCCATTACAATTTGTGCAACTGTACACCTATTCTGGGCAGTATGCACAAAACAGACTGGGAGGAATTCTACAGTAAATCATCTGCATTAGAGCGAATAATTTCAATCAAAATTTCACAGATTTTAATGGAGAGTTTTTCAATGCATTGCAAAGCAATGCACTGAAAACCCTACAAGTGTTCAAGGTGTTAAATGGCCCCTTTTATATATATATATATGGAATATTCATATGTCCCATATGGTGCAGTTGATCCACTTTTATTTTGTACATCCAGCCCACTGAGGATTTCCCCATTTGCCAATTCATTGTAGTCAATGTTTGGACCGCCACCTTTCAGCATAAGGCCCTATGCTGTGCTGTATCTTACTTCCCAAATTTGCCTAATTCATTACTGGACTTCCTTCTGGGAGAAGTGTATTGTATCTAGCAGTGTTACATTCTTAGCTCTTCCCCTCTGCAGTTACATTTATGCGAGGTTGTGGTCAGAGATGCTCAACTAGGAATGAGTCTGATGTGGAATTTAGCAGGCTCTATAGGAATGGTGTCCTATCCTACAGTTGCATGTTTACCCCAAGGTATTATTTTTGGGTGTGTGTAAGGGATAGGCAGCTCTACCCGTAGATTTTTCTGGTCTTTGAATGGATGTGAATCATTATGCATGCTTTTATACATATTCTGTAGTGCTTTTGGGTCTGGTCGAAATGATCAGTGGCAACTGTCCATCAATCCTGGTCTCTGCCTTGGGGAGAGGGACCTCGGTTAGAGAATTCTCTGTGGTGATAGAAATCTGCCCTGAGCCTTATTTCATAGTTGGAGAGATCTTACATACTCCATAAATAGGCGCCATAAAATAAACAAATGTGGCAGCTTTTTTCTACCTGGAGAGACTTTCCCCACTTTAATTCACCCACCCTGTCTCCTGATTGGCTCCTGATCACTGGAGGAAGAGGAGCAACACAGACCATGCTCTGCTTCACTTTCCTTTAAGAAGAAGGTGTTGATACTGCTATATTTATTTATAATCAACATAACCTGCAATTTAGATAAACAATACCATAACTCATCACCTTTGTGTTCATTGACTGATCTATTTATACTGTGGTTGCACAACATTTTTAGGCTCTTTTTGATCTTCAGCAAGTGAATTTATCTTCTATCAGATAACAGACAGACAAGATGCATATGTGCAGCGAGTTAGATTTTTTTTGCACAAACTGACTTGTTGCAGACACAACATTTTTACCAAAAGTTTAAAGCAGAAGTCCATAGCTGTTTCAAAACAAGTACACCTAAAATGATAATATAGATCAAATTTCACAAGTGTCTTGTACTGTAATGCAAACATATGAGTATCTTGGTATTAGTGATAAACTTTTTATATGCACTAACAGTTTATACTTAAAAATAAGCTTTCAACAGCTCATCTTTCTTTGTCAGGTCAAGTGGTAAAGGTTGTTTGAAGCAATGCAGAAATTCCAAAGATCACAATGTAGGATACAGTAGTCAGAGCTGTAAGGTCTCGCTGCTAGGCCAGGACTGTCCAAGTTCAGTCCTCAAGGGCCACCAACAGGCCAGGGGTTAAGGGTTTCCCTGATTAAGCACAGGTGAGTTAATCAGAAGCTCATTCATTGTGACTGACTTAATTTTGCTCAATCAGGGAAATCCTTAAATCCTGACCTGTTGGTGGCCCTTGAAGACTGAACGTGGACAGCCCTGTGCTATACCAGTGATTCTTTGCACTGGTCCCCACAGCACAAAAACAGATCAGATTTCCAGGATATCCCTAATTAAACCAGGCAGATCAATCAAAATGACTGCCACTGATTACTCACCTGTGATTAAGCAGTTATGGTGTGCTCCATGGACTAATGTTGAGAAACTCTGTGCTAGACTATTATAGTTTTTTTCCCACAGTAAATCCAACATGCAGAGATCTACTCACTGGATGTACTGTATTGCCCTGCGAGGACCTTGAGGTATTGCCACGCAGGGATTTGCTATGCAGTGATAGAAGCTGACTCCGCTCCGGAGGGGGTGAGTTAAGTAAAGGACTAGAATCTGCTTACTTGCTAGAGGGAGGGAGGGAATGAATAGGGGAAAAAAAGAAACAAAAAAAGCTAAAATGAATGAGTAGATGGGGAAAACAAGGGTGTGTATTATACATAGGCACTCTTGTTTTCCCCTAAAATTTTGGCTATAATTTGACCTGCATACTATTCACAGGTGCGTATTATACCTTAGATTTTACAGTATATCTGTAATGTATGTTTCGACCCCTTGCTCACAGTGCCTAGAGAGATCAGCTACATTTTACTAATGAGACCCAACAAGGCCAAAATGTACGCCTGGGGTTGGCTGCTTCTCTTGTTCAGAGAGGAATTGCCTGGCATTTTGTGTCTGGACTGCTGTTATGGCAGGGGCAGTATGATATGCTTTAGGATATTCCCTCTCTTTGAAAGGCACTAGTTGGCTAAAAGAGACTGCACCCTGGATAGGACACCACTCCTAGAGAGCCTGCAAATTTGTATTGCAGGCTCATTCTTGGTTGAGCGTCTCTGACTTCCAGTTTACATATGCAAATTACCCCTGGGATTTGCCACCTCAAGGGTAATAGGGGAATCCAGCATTGGACCCCTTGCTCACAGTGCCTAGAGAGATAATCTACACCTCAATGATGAGGCCCAACAAGGCCGAAACGTACGTCTGGGTTTGGCTGCTTCTCTTGTTCAGAGAGGAATTGCCTAGCATTTTGTGTCTGGACTGCTGTTATGGTAGGACCAGTATGATATGCTTTAGGATATTTCCCCTCTGTGAATGCACTAGTGGGCTAAAAGAGACTGCATCCTGGTTAGGACACCACTCCTAGAGAGCCTGCAAATTTGTATTGCAGGCTCGTTCCTAGTTGAGCTTCTCTAACACTTTTCAAATAAATAAATCTCAGAAACTATTGTTTGAAATGAAAAATGACTAACATAAATATGGGGGATTTAAAACTCTATTTTCAAAATCACCTATTTGTTACAGAGACAGTTCCACTAAAAGGATTCAAGGGTTGCACAACATTTTGTGAAGCAATTCTTTGTGCACCGCTTTGGTCCTCAGTGGGTCAGAAAAATAGAGGTTTTCATCTAGGACTGGCTCCATCCTCTCAGGAGGATTTGTCCTTTTCTGAGAAAATGGAACAAGATCCTAGATGTTTGTTTGCTCACTCTGATGCAATTGCTGATTGACTAAAGAGAGAATAAACTTTTAATGATTAATAAGGGTATTGAAGAAAAATCTAAAGAGACTGAAATATTTGAACACTACCAGACATATACTGCATTAGACAAAAGTATAAATTTAGATGTTTGCAAATACCAGGAACAGATCAGAAACAAGAAAAAAGCTATTTTAAAGGGACGAGATTGATTACAGGGAAAATAAACTCAGAAAATGTTCTAGAAAATCAACTAAACAAACGTTATTAAATAATAGAGCAAATCCTACAAATCCACAACAGATGAATATTTATCAGGGAATTCAAATGATTCTAGCAAGGGAGGACGTTTGTGTGGAGAATTTGAAAACAGGAGATTCTACAATTCAAATAATTATTTTAGACAGGGTCCAATGTCAAGTGGACAGATATCAGAGACCCTAAGGTTATTGACCAACAGTTCCAGTGTTGGAAAATAGATCAGTATCTTAGTAGTAGATGCCGGGGGAAGTGAATAAACATGCTGTTTCTTTTTTTAGGAAGCAAACAATGTTAGAATATCCTTGGTGGCAGGATCAGAATTTGTTCCCGAGGGAGGAACGTATGTAAAAAGAGGAAACCAGAGGGCAAGCAGTTGTAGGAAGTGTTAGTTTTTGTAGACAGTGACAGATATGTATAGTTTATTAGAAAAGAAAATTGATAGTTTACAGAGACAGGCAAGGACCCCAAAAGAAGCTGTGACTGAGGCTGATCGCTACAAATATTAGAGACAGAGAGGTATATGATACAGTATTTTGTGATGGACAAGAAGGCATCACATGCAAAATGTTATGTTGTATACATTACTGTTAAAATCCACACTAATATCTTTATATTCAGCAAACATTCTAGGAGAAGGGCCCAGGGTAGGGGGAAAGGAGTAGGAGCAATGCAGGGAGTGGGATGTGTTAATAAAGTGGTAATCCATATGTTTACTGCAGCCGTGGTTGCTGCAGCATGTGCAATAAATGATTATGTTTATTCTCCTCCTGTGGAAGCTGTTTGTCAAACTGACATAAAAAGTTTCACTGTCACAGCTATATTAATAAACCATTAATGAACACTGAAGACCACAACAAGTCACATTCTAATGTTTATGGCATAGCGGAAGGGGGTGTAGCAGTTAAACAAACTGCTGCGTCTGACAGTCAACAGCTATCCTGAATGTAGTAGTGGGCATTCTGAAAATCCCTCTAAGGGGAAAAGCAAAAAATATAAATTGTTTGAGACCTCAAAAAGAGGAAAATGAAAGTAGTGGGAAAGAAGCAGTGGGTGATGCTGTTGATCACCTAAATATTGATGTTGATGTTCATCTAGACTATATTCCTCCAGTATCTGGATGAAGCTGAGTGAGAAATAGCTGAAAGACAAAGGTTCTGTCTTTTCCCACTGAAAAGGAGCACTATGCTGGTTTATAATCTGTTGGAGAGATCAAATGGAAAATCTGACTCTGGACAACTAAATATGTCTAAGAATATACACATGCATCATGTCAGTCATCTTCTTCATTAAAGCTTCTAAGTCCAAGCCCCACACAGCCACACACAATAGTGTTGACTAATAAACACAGGTAATCAACAAGCCTGAACCTAACTATGATCAGTGCTTCTGCTGCTATTGTAAGTGAAGCACTATTAACACCTAATGCTAGTACAACTGCCACACGTAGCCCTGTAGTACTAGCTCCTCAGGAAGCCCTCAATATGTGAAGTCTACAGTATGGGAATGTGTC
Organism: Rhinophrynus dorsalis; assembly: GCA_037306005.1. Taxonomy (NCBI): domain Eukaryota; kingdom Metazoa; phylum Chordata; class Amphibia; order Anura; family Rhinophrynidae; genus Rhinophrynus; species Rhinophrynus dorsalis. Next base: position 350,214,685 of record CM074722.1, on the reverse strand, counting down.
CCTCATGATCCAGAAGCTAAACATTTTTTTTATCTGTTGTGTGTGTATGTAAACTATATGTGAGTGGGGAGAAAACAGGATCACCTTTAGGCTCATACTCATTGAGAACCCACTTGAAGTACAATCATAGATCTGATTGGGAGACATGCCATCAACATGTCAGAGTTGTCATGACTAGCAGCAGTAGAATCACTCCTAAAAGTTCATGGGCCTCTGGGACACTTAATAATGGTTCAGTAGATGTGTCAGAGTGAGGATCTAGATTTCCTTCATTTGCAATAACTATGGCTGCTGTCCTTCAAATGCAAAACTTATTGGAGTATGGCTGAGTTTGTTGGTGGAGATGACACTTGGGAGTTAAGCGTGTTAAATAGGTTATAAAGTGGAGATAACTTATCCAGTGATATCCAAGGTGAGAGAAATCTTAGTGTATTGGCTCCATAGAATAACATAGCAACTGGAGAAGTGATATTATCACTGAAAAAGTTCTCTCCACTTTATCACCTCCTTATCACACTTTAGTGCACAACACCCCCCTTTTGTCTCCAGGACCACTTGCAATTATACCACCATAAGTCATGTTATTAAAGCAAGTCATGTTGTTCTGCTATGTACTACCACCCCCACACTTACTGAGATCTTAGGAAGGAGTCAACAAATTACAAAAATAATCCTGATGTACATCTATGGAATAGCAAAGTTGTCAAAATGTTGGCAGATGACATGCTGCCTTATTCTTTTTTTTTTTTTTTTTTTTTTTTTTTTTTAGAAAACAGAGTTTTTAAAGAATTGATGTTATGTGTTGCACCCTACTGACACTTCCAAGCTTCAATTATTTTTCAAGAATGATGTTAGAAATTTACAAGCAGGTGGTGAGTGTAGCGGGCCAAGTGCTGTAAAGCACTGGGCAGCAACAGCATTCAAAATCAGGTAAAAGTTAATCTGGTCTCTTTTTTAACTTCTGGCAGTAGTATTAAAGGATAGTGTTAGGGTAGGCCATACCATCGGCATGCCACTTTGTACATGCAGCGTTTTGAGACACAATCCCACAAAATCATAGATGTGTTAAAGAAACTAGAGCAAGTGATAAAGGAATGGCTTCCACCTCACAAAGGTGAAAGAAAACAGGCCCACAGGGTATGTATGCAGCTCAAAATCAAGCGCTCCCCACTCCCACGGTACAAAATAACAAAAAAAAAAAGTGTTTTAAGCGCTATACCTGCCCATATACGAAACATTTACCACTGATCAGTATCTTGTAATATATTTTAAAACATCTCTTACTGAGGAAACTGGCCATTAATTAAAAATAGTAAGAGAAAAGAGAGAATGATGGGAAGGATCTCAATACTGTGTATTGTGCCTTCCCAAAGGAAGCAAAAAGGTGTGATGAAAAAAGCCCAGATAGACCTGTTCATTTGCCTCTACGACCTAGTTCAAAGAAAATCCATCCCACCAGGAAAATCTAGGTGGCATAACTAATCAAAGCACCCAAATATGTGTAATAAGGCCACATCCAGGAAATAATCTGAAACCAAGAGAGAAACTCCTTATGCCTCACAATGGGCAAGATAAAAAGAAAGCAAAAACACGCGTAAAAAACACTTATACGTGTTCAATAGCAAATATCCCACTGATAAATCACAAATACTAGTTCAATATAATCTCAACACATGCCACCTAAATGTTATAAAATACCTCAATCTAAGGATACAGTCCGAACTGGACACTCATAAGAACAGGGAAACCATACTCAAAAAATAAACTGATTTATAGTTAACACACCAACCACCATGGTTTATGAAGCCATCTGGGTCAGTATGTGAAATTCAGATCTAATATCCTCATGTGACGGTACCAGGGTTTACCGGACCCTTTTGGGGCTGTCGGTTCCTGAACCGCCGCTGCTGCTGCCCTCTTCCACGGCCGGCTGGAGCCCTGCTGCTTCCTGGAGGTCCTGGATGCTCAGGCAGGAACAAGTGGATGCTGCCCCCTGGCAGACTGGCAGAGATAGTGAATTTAGCTGCAGAACCCTAGGTAGGGTTTCCAGAGGCCCTACGCCAGTAGACCGGCGAGGAAAGTGAATTTGCTCCTGTAGTGGCTAAGGTGAGAATCCCCAGCCTAAGTCCCCTCCAGAAATACAGCCAAGACTTGTATTAAGGAGGGTAGAACAGAACAGCTTTATTGATGAAACACACTGCTTATATACACTTCCAGACACTCTTATCAAGATTAGAATTTAAATTAGTGCTTGGGACAGTGTTGCTATGCTTGACCAATCAGATAATGGCCTACCTTTCCAGTCACTCTTATCAAGATAAGAAAACAAAGTAGGGTTTGTAAAAGGGGCATTTTGACTGGACCATAATAACCTTCCCTGATTGGTCAAGGAAGCACAGCAGGAGTCAATCAACATTCCAGTCATTTTTTAGCCAAGTTACACAGATCTGAGGCAAGCAGGAGTGCTGGGCATAGCCTTTATTTTCTCTGCACTCTGGCTTCCAACTATCATATCCCTGTAAAGGAATTACAGTAATACACCACCCAAACTATTACATTATGTCACACAATGTACAACATAGGGATCAATATTTCAAGTGATATAGTCCTTAATCACTCCATCTGGTTACACCTCAAAGTACATTATTGAAAGACAATCAAGAAACCAACATCTTGGTTTTCAATATAGGCCAATATATGTTGTGTTGTGAAAAATCCCGTATTGAAATAAATGTTAAGTCATGGCAAAAACATTTATGAGCATCTTACACACAATACAATACTAGCCCACTGAAAAAGTAGTAAAAAGTAAATAAATTAGAGAATTTGGAAGCTACATGGTACTGGGATTATCAGCACTGAAGTGAAACAGGTGATGGTACAATGATGGTTCCACTTTCCACTAGCTTTAGTGCTACTAAAGCAGGCAGCAGCACCGCAGTAAGCCCCCACCACTTCAGGTGCAGCTGGTTAGAACAAGCTGGTCAATTATGCTTTTTCTCTTGTGCTTCCTCTAGAATCATGGGTGTGGTGGAATATTATTTCCCTAGAGGACAGGAAGGAACTGTGTAGTTATCATCTGCAATTGGCAGGGTGTAGAAACATTGTGAAAGAGGGGCAGGACTGGGAAGAATTACACTTGTCACATTTGCTCTCATATTAAGCAATAAGCACAACTGTAACCGCCACCTTGATATTTATGTCGGCAGTGTTAAACCAGCTGCTGCTGTCACCATAGCCTTTGTCTGCTAGGTGATGGTGGTGGGTGATGACTTAAAAACAATAAACCCTCCATTATATCAGATTGCCATATTCAGTAGGATAAACTGTCTGTAGATGCTTCCTAATTCCCTGCATTTCATTGTTCTTGACCACATTACCATGTGTGGTCAATGCACCTTGCATGTTGCAGTAGGTGAAGACAAACTACCAGATCCTCACATCTGCAGACTAGCTATCAGCTGCAGGTGGTGGTAATGGTGGAAATGGTGATCTTTCTGAGGAGGAGAAAGACGAAGCCAAGGGAAGGGAGGACAGCAACAGGGATATTTTCCCAGAGCCTTGCACAAGATGAAGACAGCAAAGGTGTTATTGTCATCATTGAAGTTTTAGGCTGGTTCAGTGTTTCACTTGACGTTCTCCTGGCTTTTTTCTCATGTTCGTTGTGCCCTTGGAGGGGGACAAAGGGTACAGATATAGCAGCATTCAATTCCTTTTTGTGGGCGAGGGTTTCACATGCTTTACATCAGTGTGTTTATGTTACATGTGCTTGATGAGGGCAGATGTGCCTAGTTGCATTCCCTCCTTTATCTTTTTTCACTACCTACAGTGCAGTTGCTGACAATTTCAGTATTCCTGTCCCAATGGTCTTCTTCTCCAGATGCACATGCAATCCCTGGGGTAGGTGCTGCTGCTGTTTTACCAGCAGCACTAGTCCTGGAACCAGGAGTAGTGGAAAGTTGTACCACATGTATTGTCCTAGTCCCATCTGACTGCTGCTTGTACCCAATTTCATGGTGGATATGGTGGAAACTGACAGACTGTGACAGCTCAGCAGCAACAATTACACTAGTGGCAAAATACCATAATGTCCCTAATGGTGGTGATTCCCATTCCTAATTGCATCTCATTATTTTTCTATCAAGAATGCCACCAGCCACACACAACCACCAGCCACACAACCCTCATACTCAGCACCACCTACCATCTCTTGCTGTTCTCTAGGACTACTTAGTGATGACAAATGTGTCAGAGGCCCCCCTGCTATCACACTTGCCATCATCTCTAACATTAGCAGCAAGCACAAGTAGCAGTACTGTGCTGCTAGTACTAGTATCTAGTGACCCCCTTTTTATTATGTTCCCTAGATCCTAGGGGAAGATGTTGGGGGCCTGGGGCTTACTTGGGCTGGGGTAAGTAGGCTACCTTCACTACTGCTCCTGCTGGAGTGTTTTATTCCTTTATTTCTTTTACCTTTTGTCCATCTCTAACTCTAATCCCTAATGAAAGATTGGTTCTCAGAACCTATATCCGTTTGTAATGTATGTAAATTTGAAATATTTTGGGATTATCCCATATATATTGGGAAGTATTACTATCCCTTTAAAAGTGAATGTGGCTTAATCTACAGTCATATTGTAAGGTTTGTCAGTAAGAACAATCTTTTAGCCATCCTTTTTTTGTCTGATATCCATCATTTTTTTTCCAATAAAATAAAAATGGTCTAAACTCAGAGAAGACAAATTAAAGAACTAGTAGCCTATAGTAGTGACAAAGTGGTATTATGGTGTTAGCTATAAAATAAATAAATGGCAAATTAAAGACATGTTTGACTTTAGTATTTTATTGGTAATATACATCAAGCTCATCGTACCACAATTTTTAGTTTTTTAAATCACATATTCAAATGTAATTGATTTACTGCTGAAAATATCATCCTCTTCTACTACCAACTCATTACCCGACAATTTTGTTCATAATAACAACTTTTTGAACATCGAGCTTAAAGCGGAACTACCACCCCTCTAAGTTTTTGCCTCTATCAAAGTGGAATAATCAGATGGAAAGCGCTGTGTAATTTATTTTTTTAATAAATGTTGTAGTAGAGAGTAAATCCTTATTTAAAAGAGTACCTGGTGATGTCTTCTCCATGAAATGCTCAATGCGCATGACAGGTGTAGAGCCGATCGGCTCTTTAGAAACTCCCATCAGCTATCTTGAAAAAACTACATCTGCAGCTTTTTAACCTCGTGACCTGGCGCGCTCATAATCTGAGGAGCGGTCTGGTCATCCCAGCATAGTGCGAGCGCGTTCATGTGGAGCGCTCGCACTATATAAACCACCAGTCCGTTTCCATGAGCACAGGAAGCGGACTGGTATGATTGGTTGAGTGGGAGAGCAGCTTCGTACTTGAATGACAGGCAAAAATAAAAGTAACGTATGTGCACTGAGGGACAATCGGCAAGATGGCTGCCGTGTACAAGCGCTTGGTCTCTGGAAAACGGGTAAGATTTATAATTATTCAAACTGTTCTGTCAACTTTGAATTACTGATTCAAGACGTCTAGGGCTATCTTCAGCCGCATATATTAACTTAGTTGGCCATGGTAGTTCCGCTTTAAGAGCAGCAACATACTTTCCCATTTTATACTTCTAAATGTAGTTCAGTCTCCATGCAGTATATAATATTATGAATAAGCTTTTATGTGTTTTACTTAAAGATGTTATTTTAATAAATTAGATTTCTGAATAGCCAAAGGTTGTCTTAAGCCAAACAAAAACTCTTACTAAGCACCAAGCCAATTTTGTGCTTAGAGGGTTAATCTTCACAGTCAGATTTCAAACAGTGTTTTACAAGGAGATTTAGAATTTAATCTTTAAGTAATAAAAGTGTTATTAAAGGCACATTTAGATGGCCTGGTGATAAATATGACTTACCATTAATTAAGGAGACCATATTTGTATCCACAGTGACATTGGGGGGTTTCCAGATCAAAAAAATTATAAATGTGGGTCATGTTTTGTTGTTTATGTGTTGACATCCAAATGTGGTTGACAAAATAAGATGTACCATTCAACCTTTATAAACACTCTTTGGGCAACAAAGAAGGAACAAACATTTTTCTTTCCAGTTGCACAGTGCGTCATGATATTTCTGTGTTTATCATATGATAAGGATAATATAGGTTTTATAATTACACCTACTGAACAGATACACCCCTCAGCAATGTATGATCAAGTGCACTGTCTTATCAATAGGAAATCATTTGGCCACTATATCACTACAGGGATCGTACAAATTCCTTGAAATACCCTTTAGAAATCAAAATTTGGTTGGTACTCATTTGGAGCTATATCAGTATGTGAATGGGCCCTTTGGAGTGTAGGATTTTTTGTCTACATTAGGTTGTAGTATAGAGTGGTTTACTTGTGGTACCACTAGCACTTAAAGGGATAGTAATGTTTCATAATAAAAGCAGCTCTAATTAATCATCATAGTATTTGGACTTTGGAGAGTGTTATTTCAATTCTGTCAGAGTTGTAGTTCAAAAGTAATTCAATGACAAAGTATCCCCCTCCCGCCCCTTTTACTGATGCAACACTGTTCAGCCAGAGCAGAAGGGAGGTGCCCAGGTAGACTGCAGAGAGGGACAATCTTCAATTAAGATAAGGGAAAAACCTGAAAAATTTGTCAAAGGGGGCAGGACCTTCATTGTCCCCATAGGAAGAAGATTGTCCCCTGCTGTTATCTGTCTAGTCTTACAACCAGATTCCACATCTGAGAAGTGATGGCTTACACTAGGTAAAAGGGGCGGGAGGGGAAACTTTGCTTGTGAATATCTCACAAACCATAAAGGTTTGAGAGACAAGACTTATATCGTTCTTCATGTTTTTTTAATGCCTACAAAGTAAAATAAAGATAAAATGAAGTATTACTATCCCTTTATTAAATAATGTGTATTTTTTTTTGTTTTTTTTGTGGGGTGGTATGATATATTCTGGCTTAGTGTTTATTAAAGGTGTAGGTTCTTTTTTCATTTGGATGCATCGTTACACGTTTTATTTCTTTGTCGTACACATATGCATATAGGGTTTTTATTTATTTATGTTGAGTGTATGTCATTTCATTGTGTATTCAGTATTCCTCACCATATACAATTGTGTTAGGTTATATTTCATTTTTCAAGGGTGCATGAATGCATAGATCTGTAGTCCCCAAGATCAATATTTTTATCTAGTTAATATTTATATATTCTATTGAATCAAGAGCACATATAATGCACATTTAAGTATAAGCATTTTCATTGGTTTCACATCTTTATTATCATTCTTTATTATTTTCATTTCATTTTATTTATTAATGCTCAATCAGTAAGTCACGTTGCTTATCTGAGTGGTTGGGGCAGGCTCACTCCCCTTTTTTATGTCAGTTGTTATGAGAGAGCACAAGCTGAAAAGGTTATGGTGGGGTGAGAAAAGTGAATAAAAACCCCTTACACTTGAATTTGGTGGGTGGTAGATACAATGTTAAACAAAAATTTGACACACCAGTCAAGCCTTTTCCCACAGAAGTCTCACATTTGCAGTGAGATTCCTTGTTAAACTTATTTGCATATGCCTACCCAGAATCCCTTGCAGTAGTAACAACACTGCAAATTTGAGATTTCTGTGGGAAAAGCAAGTCTTATGGTTTGACCGGTGTGTCACATTTTTGTTTAACATTGTATCTACCACTATATATGATGTTGTGTCAGAGGGGTTTCTGATGCTATCCAATCAGAGTATGATGGGCCACATGATGTACACAGTCAAAAGCTTATACAATTGGAGTTTTTCTCTAATGGCTTTGTTACACTGACTGGAATTATGCAGTGTAAATTTATATTGTTGAATATCTTACAATTAATTGCTTTTTATGGTTTCTTTTTGTGAGTGTTGCTTTGGTATTTTGCAGCCCATGTCTGCACGATGGGAGGAGGGACATCTCTCATTGTTATCTGTTAAACATTCTCAGCCATTGGAATTTTGTTTGATATGAACAAGGCCCTGTTGATGTATGCATAACTGTTTTAACTAGACCCTGGATTGGATATTATTATGTTTTATAGATGGGTATGAAAGATAAACATACTTTTAGAAGTTATGAAATGCCTCTCTATGTTTGTATTTTAATAATGGTGATCTAGCTTTCTTTTTTTTTTTTTTTTTTACATGGTGGGGGGGCATCATGCTTTTTTGCTAGATTTCTTTTTTATATTGTAAACATATTCAGTTGTTATAGAGATAAAGGTTCATTAAATCTATCATCCAATAACAAATTTTAATTATCGTCACATGGGGTTTTAAAACAAATGGGCATTTCAGTTTTATTTACTAGTATGTATAGGGGTGAGGCCTTCTTCAACCAGTCCTATACATGGTGGGTTAATATAAAACTCACTCTGAGTATTTGTTCTCCATTTTGTTCCTGTCCTTTGATGAAGCGGGTGGTAGTGCCTTGAACTGTGTAAAGTGGCTTTTTAATACTGTTATTTTAATTTCTGTTTAATTTCTGAAATGTACCTTTTTATCAATCTCGGGAGTTTATTGTGGGAGAACTGCTTCTAGTAAGGTCCTTCTAAAGTAGATTGGATACATTTCTCAAAAAGCCTGGTCTGTTAGTGTATGACATATATCATACACCATTATTTATTGGTTTTAGACTGGTGTTAAAGCAGTGTTGATATCCTTTTGTGTTGTGTTAAAAAAGGTATATGTAGAAACAAAAAACAGATTAAGTACACATTTTTTCACTCTCTAGTCGTTGTCTGTTGCTGCTTTCTCTCATACCCTAAAAATGGTGTTACAGATCATATCTATCTATCTATCTCTCTCTCTCTATCTATCTATCTATCTATCTATCTATCTATCTATCTATCTATCTATCTATCTATCCTATCTATCCACATACAATGTTTTGCAGATTGAAGAAATCTTGAAACATTGACCTAGATTACATTGCAGCTGATATGTGTTTTCCTGTTTCATTTAATAGATTTCTATTGTAATTTATGGAAAAATGTGTGCATAAGTCCCTTGAAAAGTTACCAACTGCAATGGATAGCAGTTTTGGTTAAAAAATAGACCATCATCAAGACAGACTTAGGACAATCAGACACATTACCACATACCCCACTACAATTTATGATATATTACATTTTGTAGGATAATATTAATACAGTGTAAAATGTACCTATCCAAAGACCATTCATGAAACTAGGACTGATAATGGACAGTCACACCTTATGGAAACGTAAGTATTTTTCCAGTTAAATATCCTTTCTAATGTACTCCTAATGTGAGTTCTGTAACGGGTGTTTTTTTTTTTCTCCATTCAATACACTGTACTGTGAGTTCATAGCAGGGAAGCCAAGTGTTTTTCATCTCCTTCTGCCTTCAGCCAAGTCTCCATCTGGCAGTGTTTAGCTTTTTTGTTATTAGGCAGGGGTGGCTGCTCACCAGCCTGGCCCCTTCAGGTGCTGACCTGCTCGTGGGGATACATTCGCTTCCATTATTCTAACCAGGGATACTGGGAACAGCTGTTGTATCACACAGGTTAGCTGATGACCCATATGACTTATGACACAGCCTCTGCTCTTTCTCTGCAATTTAGACAATTGTATTCTTCATGTCTAATATTAAATTCATGTTAAAGCAGCTGGCCATAATAATTTGCTTTCTATATTCTATTATGTATCATTTTCTGTGATCACTTATTCATATTTTAATAATCACAAAAATAATAGTGTGCTGGAGTAAGTCCACTGAGTTCTCAATGTTGCTGTTTCATACCGCCCAACATTTCAAATGGCCAAAGAGGGACATTTTTATTTTAGATGGTTTACGTGGGGTGTGGCTGGTGGGCAGGGCATAACCGAGAGGTTTTAGGCTGTTCAATGACCTATTGACACCTATGTGTGTAACCTAATGAATGATTTATAACAAGACCAAAGTATTTTCTTTACACAGACTAATTTATAAACACATATACTGAAGTTTAAACAAACATTAATGTGACCTTTATTGCTATAAAGCAAAATTATACACTTATATACACATCACAAAGTCTGCTCTCCTAAAAACAGGGACATCAGGGTGAGAAAGAGGGACAGAGGGATTTGGGTCTAAAGAGGGACTGTCCCTCCTAAAGAGGGACACTTGGGAGGTCTGCTGTTTCCAAGTTTTTGCATTCCACTTTCTTCTGGAAATGGCTATTATAATAGAGGATTTTTCCCTTGGATTCTTACAGAAGCTAATGCAGCTGCTAGGGAAATATCAGTACAGTTCCCTCACTGTTCATTTGAGTGATACCCACACTTCAGAGTTTGAGTAGGCTCCTGTGCTGCTCATTGAGATGTGATTTCTACCCAAATAATGTGATTTGTATGTGAGTGATGAGTCCTTCCAGTTCTCCAGTCACAGACTGATTCCAGTGTCGGACGGGCAACAGTTCACACTAGCTGACTGTAAAGTGATGACCAACATTTCAAAACTGGACACTGGAAGTCTCAAGGGCTACCCTTTTACTTCATTAGTCACTAGCAAATGCATCCACTTATCTAAGAGGTTACTACACTTTTGATTGGAATCCTAAAAAAAAAAAAATGGTTTCAGCATCATTTGCAATAAGTCTCTGCCAGATACTTTTTATGAAGGGCAATTGTATTAATGCTTATTCATAGTGTTCTTATCTATCAGATATTCATGCAGTAAAGACTTTGGGTCTTATCTTCAAAAGAAAATGGCAGGAATTCTGGAACAAACTAACTGCGCCATCTGAATATGAAAAATTGCCAAAATCGCCACAGATTTAAATGGGACTTTAACCCCCTGAATTCTGGAGAGATGTCCAACGCATTGCTTTGCAAGTGTTTACCCCCAAATTCCTTCCTTTTTAATCTATTTTTTTTAAATAGGGCCATGTGGGTTGAGAATAATGATAATGTTTTCTGCATTGGTGGTATTAAGTTCCCAAAATCCGTCCTAATGCATTATTAGTGCACAGTGCTTCTCAGCTGCACGATTATGTCTAGGGAGATTAGCACCGCTACATGTTCTAAGCTGGGAACAAGACCTGAGACCTTAAAGGGGAACTGTGTCATAGCACAAGTGTCTCTTATTTTGTATAACAGAATGATTTGCAAACTGTAGGTAAGCGTCCTTCAAATGGAAGTCAGTTACATCTATATTACAGTTTATATTTGATCATTTTATCTTTCTTGTAGTACATTGCTACTTGTTTCTGTTTAGAATCTGATAAAGTCTGCTAATAACCTGTGTCCCTTATGATCCAATCAAATGCATTGAAGACTTGTTTGTTGTGAGGAGGTGTGATATAAAATAAGGCTTAAAGGGATAGTAATGTTTCATAATAAAAGCAGCTCTAATTAATCATCATAGTATTTGGACTTTGGAGAGTATTATTTCAATACTGTAAGAGTTGTAGTTCAAGAGTAATTCAATGACAAAGTGTCCCCCTCCCACCCCTTTTACTGATGTCACACTGTTCAGCTAGAGCAGAAGGGAGGTGCCCAGGTAGACTGCAGAGAGGGACAATCTTCAATTAAGATAAGGGAAAAACCTGAAAAGCTTGTCAAGGGGAGCAGGGCTTTCATTGTTTTCATAGGAATAAGAGTGTCCCCTTCTGTTATCTGTCTGGTCTATAGACTGCATTACACATCTGAGAAGAGATGGCTTACACTAGGTAAAAGGGGCGGGAGGGGGAAACTTTGCTTGTGAATATCTCATAAACCATAAAGGTTTGAGAGATAAGACTTATATCATTCTTCATGTTTTTTTTAATGCCTGCAAAATAAAATAAAGTTAAAACGAAGTATTACTATCCCTTTAAACAGGTATCACTATAAACAGGAAACTGTATATAAAAGTTACATAGATCTGACTAATGTATGAAGGACACCTACCTAGGTAATTGAATCTGTTAACCCCTTAACGACCAGCTGCGTGGCCGGCAGTTAAGGACCACGGAGCTTTTTTTTTCCAAAATGAATTCAGGGGTCCCCGAGCGGCATGAAGCCACGAGAGGACCCCTGAATTCCATGATGTGCCTTCATGGGTCCTTAACTCAAGTTTACCCATGACAGTCCTGGAACATCAAGGATTCTTAAGGGGTTAAATTGAGGATCACTTGTTCCTAGGGTACAGGTTGCCTTTAAGCATGAGACATAGGACTTTAGGCCCCTCAGCTAGTACCTGGCAACACCTGATTGTTCAGACTAATCACCTGCGAACAGGTTAATCCTTTGAGTGCCAGATGGGTGCCCAACTGATTGCTAAGCAATGCTTTGAACGCCGTTCTCGAAAGCAAAGGTTCAGATAATCAAAGTCTATGTAGAACTGCATTGTCTATGCCGTGGGAATCTAAACCCCTTCAAGTATCACCAGGTTTTGTCTGCAATTGTTTTTCTTTGATCCAAGCCTCACATCATCATGATAAATTCAGTGTGTTTGTGCATATGAAATATATTCAGTCTGCACTTGGCAGCATATGAATTTAACAAATACAACCACCACCATCACCATTTATGCATTATTTGAACTTCACGGCTTGTGAGAACTAAGCCTCTGAGTGTTAACTGCATGTTCCCTAAGCAATCTGGTTTGTAAATCAAATCATTTTCTTACATGGATTTTTGTTAGCCAGCCCATGCATTTGACTCCATTGATTGAACACGATGATCTTTCAGGGAAAAAGCACCATGGGAGTTACCTCTAGTGTGTGGTCTAAACTGCAAAATATTATACCAATTCATTATTTTCTGCCTATAAAACTATAATGGTATGTATTGCTGAGACCAAAGGAGTCGCTACTGGGGGTGCAGTTGTGAAGGGACTCAGGTATTCGAGGTGGAGCATTGGCTCTGCATTAACCCCTTCTAGTCAGATAAGTTTACTGCCTTGGCTGATTGCCGCTGTAACATAGGGCCTTTACCAGCCTGTAAGATTAGTGTGTGACCTCCTTGTCTTTCCTTTATTAACCCTTTCAGCACCAGACCATGTGTATGGAGGGAGGCAGCCTCAGATTGTGCCCCAGTAAGTTTTAGTTACCCTCCTTGCTGAGGCCTAAGCCCTGCGTCCATTACCCAGGCACACCAACATCTCAGTAAGGCTATTGTATGAAGAACTGATGATTCCAACCAACTACACCACCATTGCGAATCAATCCATTAAAGACCTCTCTAGTAATCAAGGGGTTAAAAGAGCTGTTTAAACCAATGAGAATTGTTGATTGTCCTCTCTGGTGCAGTTGGTTTGCTTAAAAATGGTTTCAGTAGTTCATAGCACAGGTTCTCAAACTGCATTCCTTTCAGGTAATCTAAAGAAATTGTTAGGTTCTTAGAAGACCTAGCGCTTGAACCAAACCAATACATTAGTAGTGTACCATAACTAGTAGGAAGATTAGCATAACTGGAACTTTTTGCACTGGACTCCCGGGTGAGGGATAAAAATGACGAGATTTGTGTTAAAAGGGGTGGGGCTTAATCATGAGTAAAAAGTAAATGAATAGGCTGGGGAAGGAGGATAAGTGGGTGGGGAGTGGGAGGAACACACTGGAAAGTAGCAGAAGTGGTCAGAGTTCCACATCAGGAGAATCAGCCTCTGCCCCGTAGACCCGGTAATGCAGATTCAGAACCAGAGTCTCCGCCCTTTAGAAATGCAGTTTCAGATCCCTGTTCTTGTTCATTGGCCTCAGTGTGGCTACATAGGTAACCATCATAGGGCTCTATTTTATTGTAGTTTTAACTCTTGAGTGCCAGAGGGGTACGCAACACATTGCTTTGCAATGTGTTGCGTACCCCTCTGGCACTCAAGGTTTAACCCCTTCGCGTCAGGTGACGTACCCGGACCATCACGCTGGTCCGGCACTTAAGGACCAGTGACGGTCCTGGTACGTCACGTACTATTACTCACCGCGCTCCTGCAGGAGCGTGGTGAGTAATACTGGGGACTGAATTTGATCGCTCCAAGACCGGAGCGATATCTTTCAGTCCCTCTGTTCAGTGTGCCGTCCCACGTGATCAGTCACGTGGGGCGGCACGCGAAATTCCCTATCGGGTCCTTAAAGGACCACACACCCCGAGACCGCTGGTCGTTAAGGTGATAATGATCCTTTGTATCAACATTTCATAGTTTCATTTTCTCATATAACATTAAAAAGAATAAAGGGTTAGTAATGCCCAAAATAAAGTTGATTCTATATGTTAGATTTTACAAAAATAAAGTATTTGGAAAAAGTCCTCTCTCTCAAACCTTTATGGTTTGAGAAACATCCACCACAAAAGTTCCACTTCTCCTGATGTCAGCTGTAAAGATGAGAGAAGGAGATCCATGTCAGCCAACATGAGGAGACTCTTCAGCAGAGCCGCAATAGTGCGATTTAAAAAGAAATGCTTGTTTGGAACAGTCTAAAAAATGTGCTTACAAACTAGGCACACTTTGTAGACCATTCCAAAGAAGTATTTCATTTTAAATTGCTCTATTGCGGCTCTGCTGAAGAGCCTCTACATGTCAGCCGACATGGATCTCCTTCTGTCAGATTTAACTCTGTCATCAGTAGAAGGGGAACTTAAAGGGATAGTAATGTTTCATAATAAAAGCAGCTCTAATTAATCATCATAGTATTTGGACTTTGGAGAGTGTTATTTCAGTTCTGTCAGAGTTGTAGTTCCAGAGTAATTCAATGACAAAGTATCCCCCTCCCGCCCCTTTTACTGATGTAACACTGCTCAGCCAGATCAGAAGGGAGGTGCCCAGGTAGACTGCAGAGAGGGACAATCTTCAATTAAGATAAGGGAAAAACCTGAACAGCTTGTGAAGGGGCGCAGGGCCTTCATTGTTTTCATAGGAAGAAGATTGTCCCCTGTCTGGTCTATGGACTGCATTCCACATCTGAGAAGAGATGGCTTACACTAGTTAAAAGGGGCGGGAGGGGGAAACTTTGCTTATGAATATCTCATAAACCATAAAGGTTTGAGAGATAAGACTTATATCGTTCTTCATGTTTTTTAATGCCTACAAAATAAAATAAAGTTAAAACAAAGTATTACTATCCCTTTAAGCGGAAGATACCTCTCAAACTATAAAGGTTTGAGAGCTGGAACTTTTTTCCAAATGCTTTATTTTTGTAAAATCTACCATATAGAATCAACTTTATTGTGGGCATTACTAATCCTTTAACCCTTTGGATGTTAGATAAGTCTCCAGTGCAAGCAACACTTTGAAAACACCTCTAGTATCCAATCGGTTAAATCCCAGTGTATCATCTGGCTGGTGTCTGATAAAAGGACACACAGTTCTTATTATCTTGAACTAAGCATTCAGATCTACTTAGCATGGAAGAGATGAACTTTCAGAGGTTAAATGGCAGATTTTCTTTTTCACTTCATTTACTCTTCCCTACAAAAATAAAATATCTATTTCTCTTCATCGCCCATGTTTTCAAAAGCAACAAGGCCCCCCCCATTTAAAATTGATATTTGAATTGATTGCCCATGTAGTTTCCCGTTTAGACCTGTTTTCCTTCCCCCCCTTCATCTCTGTAGCAAATAAATATATTACAATAAGCGGTGAGATGTATAGTACAGTATAACAATGATAAATGGTGTTGTGTGTAATTTTTCTACTATTAACATAAAGTAATATAAACTGAAGGACACTAGTCTATTGAGAGAGTTAGTAACTAATGTTCCATATCAGATGTGGACAATGTCAGGACTGAATACAGATTAGGCTGTGTCCTTTTCTCCCTGGGGGAATTAAACTTTGAGACACCACTGGCTGCCAATGGTTTTACTGCAGTTTGTTGGTGCCTGTGGTGTCTTTTTTTGGTCTATTAATTCCAGAGCCCTAAATGACAATGTGAGTAAAAAGCATTTCCAGTGGGATGCATTCCATTTATGTATTCTTGTATCTACAATACCTATTCAATCCATTTTGTCACAGTAACTGTTTAAAAATTGTGTAGATTGCCTGTATTTCGTAATTGACCAGAGCATGTTCTCGTTATTGCAGATTAGATGAGCACTTTAAAAAAAAATGAGAAAACTGCAAATCTAACTCACTGTGGCTTTCAAGCTTGAGAGCCTCTTTTATAAGGATCTACCTTCTCTAAAAACATTCTGCACAATGCAGAGCACTGACAATTGCTTGCTTGTAAAATCATCCTATGGAAGCCTGCATTGCCAAGGAAGTTGTATGAGAAGGGCTGCTTTATTTGATGTAAAAGGCAGTTATCATGTTTTACTTAGTCTGTTTCAATGGACATGTCAGAAAACAGAAGTCCTTGGCTGGTACTGAACCTGGACACCTGTGGCTCTCAGCAACAAACTCTTGTCTTGTGTTCTTAGTTGCCATATACATTGTGGGGGGATTCACTAAGAGGTGATAAAGTGGAGATTACTTCTCCAATTTATTACTTCTCCAATTCTTATGTTATTCTATGGAGCCTATGCACTAAGATTTCTTCAACTTTGGAGATCTTAGTGAATAGGCTCCATAGAATAACATAGGAACTGGAGAAGTCATCTCCACTTTATCACCTTTTTAGCAACACTTAGTGAATCTCTCCCTCTTTCAAGCCAGATACAGACGATCTGCATAGAACGGAATTGTGCAGAACAGGACATGATCCTGAGTGATGCAGCACTGGGGAGCAAATGGGGTCTCATTTCAGACCCTCTGTTCTGCTACTCTGCTGGTTTGACAGGGCTCACAGTGCAGCACTGGTTTAAACAGCAGGTTTGTTCCCAGTGTGTCTGAATTATTATCAATAAGGCAACAATCTGATGATATTTGCCCTTGAAAGGATCAGTAAAGTTTTATATTAAAAAAAAATAAATAAAAAAAAAATACCCACATATTGTAGGGTTTTTCCTGCTGAATGCAATAAGGGTACAAGGATCTACTACTGTTGGCAGCTGCTTTATTCAGAAGTTATTACAGTTGAAACTGCCACAAAGTTGTGGAGCCGTTACTACCACATTCTATGGAGAGTTGTATAGAGGCTAACCTCTTCCACAGAGCATTAGAAAAATTATCAGGACACCAGATGGTGCAATTGTTAACAATGCGTTGGATACATCTTTGGCACTCAAAGGGTTAAAATAGGAAGGGAAAAAAACTCAACAGTTTAACCCCTTAAAGACCCATGACGTGCTACGATCGTCATAGGAAAACGTGCATTAAGGACCCATGATGGTCTGTCACGTCATGGAATTTGGGGGTTCCCGCTCGACTGCACACTGTTCAGGGACCCCTGAATCCATTGGGCAGAAAAAAATGCCGGCCGTGCGGCCAGTCATTAAGAGGTTAAACGGCATTAACATTTGAGTGAAGCAAGAAAGTATCCTTGTTTTACACGGAGGAAAATCTCTATAGTCTATGTTTTATTTTTTTTCAAAATTCAAGTTTACTGTACATTTAAAACAACATTTCCAGTATAGTAACATATTAGAGTGTTAGATAGGTATATAATGCAGTATTGCATCTTTGTAATTAACATTCTGGCTTTGCTTTTCGGTTCCAATGTGGAAACAATAAAATCAACATGTTTTTAGTACAACTTTATTGTTTAAAATGAAAACTATAAATGTTAACAGTATTTAGGAAATGAAGATGCAAGTTAGAAATGGGAACTTAGTATAGAAAATGTGTAAAAGCTGATAATACGGTTACATTAGGCGGTGTTGTTGCTAGACATCACCTGCCACCATTTTAATTGAGAGATATTGAAACCATCAGTTGTATTGCAGCATCAATTATTCTAATCAGTAAGATAATTATTCCAGTTTGCAGAGGACTAGCCAACCAATCTTTACATTACACGATATGGATTGGTGAACTACACGGTTAAAAGGATACTGTCACCCTGTAACATAGATGGGCAATATGAGGCCCTCCAGCTTCTTCCAGGAAGGGAATGATTGGAGTTGTAGTTTTGGCAGTAGGTGGGGCCTCACATTTAACACCACTACCCCACAGAATTTGGCAGTTTTTTGGTGGCTGACAAAAAAAAGATATGTCTGTTAAATGAATCCTTTGAGTGCCAGTGAGGTATTCAACACATTGCAACACAATTCACTGGTTATGTCTCTGGCACTCAAGTGGTTAATGCACTGGAGTCCTCTTTAATGTTCAGGGGTGCCAGGGATGTATCCAATGCATTGCGATGCGTTGGATACCTTTCTTGCACTCAAAGGATTAAAATCCCCATTTTAATCAATGATAATTTGGGGAATCTACACTTGTCCCTTATTGGTGCAGTTGATTAGTTTTGTAGTTGCAGAGCCAAATTAAGCCTTCACATAGACAGTATCCCAAATGTGCTCCCCCCCAGCTTGTGTCCCTCCCTGCACCACAGTCCTCTCAGACTGACCATTTTTCTTGTGATGAGAGGTACTAGTACCAACTTAAAGGAGCACAACCTTTTTAAGGTTAGAG
This sequence comes from Rhinophrynus dorsalis, assembly GCA_037306005.1. Lineage (NCBI taxonomy): Eukaryota > Metazoa > Chordata > Amphibia > Anura > Rhinophrynidae > Rhinophrynus > Rhinophrynus dorsalis. The sequence goes on along the minus strand of CM074722.1, from coordinate 350,196,188 downwards.
TTTTTCCCGCCTTTTAAACAAGGTCACTCCCACCACTGACTAGTGTCAGACTGAGAGAGAGAGAACAAGATGCATTCTGGACTACTGAATTTAGTGTGTGCACTAGCTTCAGGCATGTTAGACACAAAGCATGTTTGAATTTAGCGCCAACTTCAGTGTAAGTCCAGCATGCATCACATCTCTTGACAGGAAACAGCCACACTGACACAATATTTCAGGTCTCTGTGGGGACTTATAGAAATATAGTTATATATAATATAATAAAACTGCTCTTAACTATTTCTCTTTTTTTCCTTTAATTTGTTTGCTCTTTTTACTGACCAACCTTTTTTAAAGAAGCAGCTCTTTTTTTTTTATTTTTAAGTAAAAAAAAACAAAAAATGTTATTGGGCTTTTCTTGCTGAGTAGAAACAATGGTACTCCCACTGCTTGGAGATGCATAATTCCAGAGTTTTTACAGTTTAAACAATTGTTTTTTACATTTACAGTGCCCTCTAGAGGCCATTTATTCTGTTGCATTCTCTGGGAGAGGCGAGTCACTGGCAACAGTTCTTCATAGAACGTGATAGTGACTGCTGAATCACTTCCTAACCTATGCCCCATACCCTCTCCCCACATGTTTAACAAATATCACACTTACCTTGATGTCAGTGTTGCAGTGGCTTTTAACCACTTGAATGCTAGTGACATCTCCAATGCATTGTGAAGCCATAAGATAAAGGCCTATCTAGCATTCAATGGGTTAAAAAATGTCAATTTAAATCACTGGAATTTTAAATTGTCCCCTCAAGTGCACTAGGTTCCCCTGGAACTGAACCTTTTAGCCTCCTGAATAAAGTCCTTGTGTGCCCCACAAACACGTGCTCACTTACTTGGTTTTCCATATGTTGTGACCTATTTAAAAGCCAGGATTGAATCATGGGGTGTTTAATAAGTGCTCTCGGTATTAGTTCTTAAAGCCAATTTAGGATGCTGAGGAAGCCAGGAATACTGTTACACGGGAGCTGTGCACATCATTATTCTTAGGGTGGTCTTTGATATGATGTGTTTGTCATGCTTCATAAATTTTATCTTTCCACTAGAAATAGGAGAGCATATCTTCAATGCAATTATAAAAATGTATTAGAATGTGGAGCGAGAAATAAATATGGTGCTGGATGAGGTTTTAATGACTCCCCTACTTGTTTGTCATTCTGGCGAAGAAGCAAAATCCCAAATATGCTTACTAAGCCTTATTCATCAAGCTGAAGATGAGCAATTCTACAGCAAACCAGCTGCACCATAAGGGTGGCAAATTAACATTGCCATTGATTTAATCCCTTTCTGGGAAATGTCTCTAGCATATAAAAGGTTAAATATGGCCTTTAACCCATTGATTGCTAGGGAGATCGCCAGCACATTTTTTCAGTGTTAGAAACCTGTCTAGCATTTGAAGTGTTAAAGACCCCATTTAAATCACTAGAAATGTGTGGGATTTTCCTTTCAACCCTGTGATGCAGTTGATTTGTTCCTGTTTAGCTGGATGAGTAAGTTACACTGTGCTTGCAGTTCTCCTGTAGAATTGTCATGTTTGCACATATAGGTTTTAGGTCAGTATATATAATCTAAGTGATTCTGGTTTGCTGACAGGGGGCGTGGCTCAAAAATATTGATTGGTTGAGGAGGAGGCCCCTCAACCAACCATGAATCGGCTGGGAGATCAGTAGCTGGGGAGCATCAGGAGGAGTCCTGATGCACCACTATGAGGTCTGACTTTTAATAAATGTTGACCCTTTGAATGCCGCAGAGGCATCCAGCGCATTGTAACGCAACGCATTGGATAACTCTCACGCACTCAAAGGATTAAAAGAAACAAAAAAAACTAAACAAAACTATTCACCTCACGGGGTGAGCCATGCCACACATCTGCTAGTCGTTCATAAAGTAACATCAAATGTTTGTGAGACTTACATGTAAATTGGACTAGAAAATGATATGATTTTGCCATTATTGAGGCTTATATGTTACTTGGACTAACAGATGATATGATTTTGTCCATATTTAATGTAGCATTATAACAAAAAATGTTAATATTAATCTCTGCTACCACCTCCACTGAAGGCATTACAGAGAAGAGCCCTCAGTATATAAGCCCTTCCAAGCTTTGTGTCTCTCTCTTCTGGCAAGAACTAAAGCTGCCATTGAGAGCCTCATTCCCATTGGCTGTGATGGTACATGTGAAGTCATAGGACCTATTAGAAATCATCAGCTGCGTCTCGAGCTCATAGCACCATCTATATGGCAGAGAAGACCACAATGGCTATCTGTACACCACATACTGTAAGTTTATAAGGCTGCTACTTTCAGAGGAGGTTGAAGCAGCAATTAACAAAAGATTAGTAAAAGACTAGGTTAGTGAATTGTAAACAACTGGGCTTCAACCACCTTGACAACCACAGTGCAGTGTAAACAGCCTTGTTGTTTTGTGCCATAACACTCAAGGCCATTTATGTCCCGCCTAACTCATTTAAAGGGACTGGCAGCAGGAGACTTAAAGCAGCTGTCGCTAACATCTGGAATTTCCTGCAAACACAAGGAGCCAAACTGATCAACTCCCTACCCTTCTATGTAAATTTAACTCATTGTGATCCAGTGACAGTACATTGTCAGGTTGTGAGGCTTTCTTTTTCATTACTGGGAATCAATAATTTCTCTGTAGTAAGACTAAGTTCATAATCTCTATATGAATTCTTTGACTAGCTGTCAGTAGGTTTACGCTTAACCCTTTCCGTGCAAGAGGCATACTCACTGCATTGATTTACAATGTGTTGCATACCCCTCTGGCACTGAAACGGTTAATTAAAAGGAAGGGGGATGCTACTGTCCATGCCCAAGATTGAGGGGGGGGGGGGGGGTGCATACTGTTACTGACAGCCCATACCCATACCTGCAAACTCTCCAGATCTGCCCCGGAGTCTCTGGTTTTCAGACTGAATTACCAATCTCTGGAGACAGAGGCAGATTCTCTGGCGGTTGGTGAGTTTTTCTCCATTCCACCCTCTTCTTCCCACTTCCTGCCTACTTCTCCTCCTTTCGACCCTGTTTGACCCACTTCCTGCCCACTTCTCTTCCTTCCCATCCTGTTCCTCCCACTTCTTGCCCACTTCTTCTCCTTCCCATCCTGTTCCTCCCACTTCCTGCCCACTTCTCCTCCTTCCCATCCTGTTCCTCCCACTTCTCCTCCTTCCCATCATGTTCTGCCTACTTCTCACCCACTTCAAGACACATAGGCGAGTAAATCCTACCCACCCAATTAAGCCCAACCCAATTATGATGTGAATCGCGTCATTGACATCCGTCGTCAGCAACACATGAGCCCTCTCTCTGGTGGTTCAAGGGCAAGACTTTCCCAGGTATGCCCATTCTTCTCATTAAAATAAAATATTAATAATGGTAAAAATAAATATAAATTTAATAACATTAAACATAATCTATTTATAAAGTATAAGGTGCATCTTGTACTTTTAAACCCTTAAAGGGATAGTAATGTTTCATAATAAAAGCAACTCTAATTAATCATCATAGTATCTGGACCTTGGAGAGTGTTATTTCAGTTCTGTCAGAGTTGTAGTTCAAGAGTAATTCAATGACAAAGTATCCCCCTCCCGCCCCTTTTACTGATGTAACACTGCTCAGCCAGAGCAGAAGGGAGGTGCCCAGGTAGACTGCAGAGAGGGACAATCTTCAATTAAGATAAGGGAAAAAACTGAAAAACTTGTCAAGGGGGCAGGGCCTTCATTGTTCTCATAGCAATAAGATTGTCCCCTTCTGTTATCTGTCTGGTCTTACAACCAGATTCCACATCTGAAAAGAGATGGCTTACACTAGGTAAAAGGGACGGGAGGGGGAAAGTTTGCTTGTGAATATCTTTCAAACCATAAAGGTTTGAGAGATAAGACTTATATCGTTCTTCATGTTTTTTTAATGCCTACAAAATAACATAAAGATAAAACAAAGTATTACTATCCCTTTAACTGCCAAAACCCCATTTCTCACCGAAAACATACATAGCATGTTTTCATATGTGGGAAGACTAGCTGAATTTAATTAGGAGTGTTTTCTAATTGTGTGCAAATCGGGGCGGACTCATGACCTATACTTCTTCAGTTTTTCCACATATATTATAAAATTGTCTATAAAAAATTAGGGTAGAATATATTGACATATGGTTCCAAAGACAGGTTATTCTCTCCTAAATTATATCGTTTGTACAATTGACTATTGAAACCCCATTTCACAAACACCTAGCAAGAGACATGTTTGCTTGGGATTGCGTCCATAGGTGACAGATAATCATTTCCAGAGCAGTATGCAAAGGGTTGTGTTGCATACCCATCTGGCACAAAAATGGTTAATTTAAAAGGGGCTTATCTCTTTGAATGTTAGGCATGTCTCCACCACATTGCAAATCTATGTTTTTCATCTTTTTTCACCACCATATGACACTGCTTTATGCTAAGTAAAGTTCATTATATTCTTTGTAGCCAAACTCACACTATTTATGTGTATTCATAAAACTAACCGGGAAACACAATATAGTGATTGGGATTGTAGCTTCCAATAAGTGTACAGAGGTCAATGGATTGTCCATTGATCTCCATGAGTCTGCTGTTGACACATAGACCTTAATTGATTTACCTGGAGGAGTGATCCTGGTTTCATATTCAGATTTGTGCTCTGAGCACAGTGTTAGAAAAATAATGGAGGGAATGGTGGTGGTGGGGGTTAAGTAATTGCAGGATTGTGTTTTGCAGCAAAGAAAACTAATTTTTCATGCATAAATAAAATATTCAATAAGATATGAGGGGAATGTACAAATTTAGTACAGCTGATTTTCCCCTGTTTGGCGTTGGCACACTGATACACTTAGAATTTAATATAAGCAAGTCCAGAACTCCACCCCTATATCATACTCAGGAAATGGACCCATAATATAGTGTGTCTTATTAGTATATGGCATTAAAGAAGGTTCAGAAAAATTAAATAGGTATGTTTACATATTCCCACACTGCCTTCGCCTTGACTTAAGTAGGTTATATGGGAACATTTTTGGAGTAAAGATCGTAAATAGGAGAGAGGAAGATGCAGCATCTATTTTAAAGAGAAATCATATTAGCACCCCCCCATTCTGTACAATAGTACATGAGGGGACTGGTTCAATAGAAGAAAACTTTTATCCTTTAATATACTATATACTTTTTCTTACTGCTTATTTTGCACTTTCTCCTTCCACCCATTTACTGAATTGTCCAATATTCTTCTTGATGGTCTAGGACTCTATAGCAGGGGTAGTCAACCTAGGTCTTCAGAAGCTACAGTAGTGCATAGTTTTACTGTGTCTCTGCTTGAGCGCTATACCTGGTGACTATCCAGATCTGACCCAGAGACACTGCTTTTTTATACATAATTACCTCATATCTGGGAGCAGAGGCTGATTCTCAGGGTTCAGTAAGTTCCTTTGTAACTCCACCCACTCAATTTCCAGTTCCAGTCACTGACTACCTTGTTCTTCCCACTCTTAACTCATTTTAAGGGCAAACCCCTGTCTCCTTTCCTCCCAATCCCAGCCACCTCAATCAATCCCCACCCACAACACATCATGTCAGTTAGGCTCTCCCACCCACAGACCTTAGTGGACCTCTGGAGGCTTGCACTAAAAGGTTCCCAGGTATGTTGAGCATCAGTGAATTAATCAGTAGCTCAGTCACTTTATTTTTTCTACCTATGCTCAAGCAGGGATATCTTGAAAACATGCACTGTTGGTAGCTCTAGAGGATGAAGGTTGGCTCCCAAATCAAATATTCTCCTCATGTGTGTCTAACAGGCCAAGTCTTAAGGATATATAATAGTAGTGTTTTCCCCCGAGCAAAACATGGATAATCCCACTGCTGAAAGGTGTTTAATTCCAAAGTTGTTACAGATCAAACTTGACATTTGTAGGTGCAGTATCACAGTGGCCTGAAATTGTACAGTGACGCTGTTGCTACACCGTCCTATGGACAGCTCTGGTCAGTTGACAACAAATCCCCACAGGAAGGTGTAGCGATGGCTCCACTGTACAGTTTCAGGCCACTGTGATACTGCACCTAAAAAATTCAAGTTTGATCTGTGATAAATTTTAAATAAAACACCAGTAAAAGTAACTATGTTTTACTCATGTGAATAAACCCTACAACACAGATTTTTTTACATTTTAAATATTACTATCCCTTTAACCATTTTAACCCTTAGAGTGCCAGATGGGTGTCCAAAGCAATGCACTGGATACCTCATTGGCCCTGGGTGGGTTAAGGAACCTGTTTAACACTTGAAAGCCACTATGCTCAATACAGGTGAGTTTTTTTCTCCCTCTGTTAGCGTCTTTTAATTTGCTGTCCTATAGTTTTGACTCAACACAAGGCCACTGCCTCTCCATCAGATTTTAGTTCTGTCTGCAAGTCCGTTCTGTTTATTTATGCCACAACAAAAATGTCAAAACGTAGCATGTCGGTCTGATATAATTTGCTATGAAAATACATAAACTCTGACATGCCATTGTTAATTAAACTACCTCACCGTGCAGGTCCGTGCATCCATCTATGCTTAAATAACATTAGGATAAAATACACCACGATTCATAGTGTTTAATGTAGCACCTCGAGGATACACTGCCCCTCCTCTGCGTATTTTCTGCAGAATACATTGCACCCTCCATCATAAATTCCCTGGCTGACACTGTCTAAGTCTGCTGCTCCCTTGCCCTCAATTTCAGCGAGATGGGCCATTGAAAACTCATTACAAGCTGTTTAGACTCTGACTTTGACTTTTGCTCGACAGCGAACAAAAATTAACAGCTCTTGGAGGGAGCAAAAAAAAAAAAAAAAGGCATTGTGCCAAATAAATAATAGAGAAAAAGAATTGTAACAACAGAAGAGGGACATAGGATTGTCACTTTATGTGCAAACTGCTTCAGCATGTGTGTGCGAGCCTGCTGAGGTGTTGCTATGCAATAGTAGGTTCTACAGCAGTGAAAAGAAACCATTCTTTACTCAGTGGGCTGCATCTTTTGCTCCTCATTCCCTAAAAAATAGCTCTCTGCATTATGTTTTGTTACATGAATAGTTAGCAAAGGGATTCAAATTTGATTTGGGAGATTAGCAGGCATTATACAGCGTGGGCTTTACACTTAACAGATCACACAGTTTAATGCATACTAATTCCAAACTTTTAACCCTTTGAGTGCCAGAGGAGTATGCAATTCATTGCTTTGCAATGCATTGCATACCCCTTTGGCATTCAAAGGGTTAACCCTTTCGAATGCTAGGGGACTCCAACACATTGTGAAGAGTCTAGCATTCAAGGACATTAAACCTCCATTTATAACAAAAGGAAAAAAGAAGACATAATGTGGTTTGCAAAAGAGACGTCTCCGAGGGCTGAATGAGGTTTCCTGTCCACCAGTAGCAAACCACTGCTCTTAACATACCTGGGACCTCTCTGTATCTGCCCTGAAGACTTCGTTTTCTAGAGTTAATTACTGTGTTTCTGGTTACAGAGGCTATTTCTTCGGAGGTGGTGAGTTTCCTGTGAAACTCTGCCCACTTCTCCTGCTTCCGCCTCTGTTCCTCCCACTTCTCCACCTTCCTACCCTGTTCCTCCCTCTTCTCCACCTTCCTGCCCTGTCCCTCCCACTTCTTGTCCTTTCTACCCTGTTTCTCCAACTTCTCCACCTTCCTACCCTGTCCCTCCCACTTCTTGTCCTTCCTACCCTGTTCCTCCCACTTCTCCACCTTCCTACCCTGTCCCTCCCACTTCTTGTCCTTCCTACCCTGTTCCTCCCTCTTCTCCACCTTCCTGCCCTGTCCCTCCCACTTCTTGTCCTTCCTACCCTGTTCCTCCCACTTCTCCACCTTCCTACCCCGTCCCTCCCACTTCTTGTCCTTCCTACCCTGTCCCTCCCACTTCTTGTCCTTCCTACCCTGTCCCTCCCACTTCTTGTCCTTCTTACCCTGTTCTTCCCACTTCTCCACCTTCCTACCCTGTCCCTCCCACTCCTTGTCCTTCCTACCCTGTCATTCCCACTTCTTGTCCTTTCTACCCTGTTTCTCCACCTTCCTACCCTGTCCCTCCCACTTCTTGTCCTTCCTACCCTGTTCCTCCCACTTCTTGTCCTTCCTACCCTGTTCCTCCCACTTCTCCACCTTCCTACCCTGTCCCTCCCACTTCTTGTCCTTCCTACCCTGTTCCTCATACTTCTCCACCTTCCTACCCTGTCCCTCCCACTTCTTGTCCTTCCTACCCTGTCCCTCCTACTTCTTGTCCTTCCTACCCTGTTCCTCATACTTCTCCACCTTCCTACCCTGTCCCTCCCACTTCTTGTCCTTCCTACCCTGTCATTCCCACTTCTTGTCCTTTCTACCCTGTTTCTCCACCTTCCTACCCTGTCCCTCCCACTTCTTGTCCTTCCTACCCTGTTCCTCCCACTTCTTGTCCTTCCTACCCTGTTCCTCCCACTTCTCCACCTTCCTACCCTGTCCCTCCCACTTCTTGTCCTTCCTACCCTGTTCCTCATACTTCTCCACCTTCCTACCCTGTCCCTCCCACTTCTTGTCCTTCCTACCCTGTCCCTCCCACTTCTTGTCCTTTCTACCCTGTTTCTCCAACTTCTCCACCTTCCTACCCTGTCCCTCCCACTTCTTGTCCTTCCTACCCTGTTCCTCCCACTTCTCCACCTTCCTACCCTGTCCCTCCCACTTCTTGTCCTTCCTACCCTGTTCCTCCCTCTTCTCCACCTTCCTGCCCTGTCCCTCCCACTTCTTGTCCTTCCTACCCTGTTCCTCCCACTTCTCCACCTTCCTACCCAGTCCCTCCCACTTCTTGTCCTTCCTACCCTGTCCCTCCCACTTCTTGTCCTTCCTACCCTGTCCCTCCCACTTCTTGTCCTTCCTACCCTGTTCCTCCCTCTTCTCCACCTTCCTGCCCTGTCCCTCCCACTTCTTGTCCTTCCTACCCTGTTCCTCCCACTTCTCCACCTTCCTACCCCGTCCCTCCCACTTCTTGTCCTTCCTACCCTGTCCCTCCCACTTCTTGTCCTTCCTACCCTGTCCCTCCCACTTCTTGTCCTTCTTACCCTGTTCTTCCCACTTCTCCACCTTCCTACCCTGTCCCTCCCACTCCTTGTCCTTCCTACCCTGTTCCTCCCACTCCTTGTCCTTCCTACCCTGTCATTCCCACTTCTTGTCCTTTCTACCCTGTTTCTCCAACTTCTCCACCTTCCTACCCTGTCCCTCCCACTTCTTGTCCTTCCTACCCTGTTCCTCCCACTTCTTGTCCTTCCTACCCTGTTCCTCCCACTTCTCCACCTTCCTACCCTGTCCCTCCCACTTCTTGTCCTTCCTACCCTGTTCCTCATACTTCTCCACCTTCCTACCCTGTCCCTCCCACTTCTTGTCCTTCCTACCCTGTCCCTCCCACTTCTTGTCCTTCCTACCCTGTTCCTCATACTTCTCCACCTTCCTACCCTGTCCCTCCCACTTCTTGTCCTTCCTACCCTGTCCCTCCCACTTCTTGTCCTTCCTACCCTGTCCCTCCCACTTCTTGTCCTTTCTACCCTGTTTCTCCAACTTCTCCACCTTCCTACCCTGTCCCTCCCACTTCTTGTCCTTCCTACCCTGTTCCTCCCACTTCTCCACCTTCCTACCCTGTCCCTCCCACTTCTTGTCCTTCCTACCCTGTTCCTCATACTTCTCCACCTTCCTACCCTGTCCCTCCCACTTCTTGTCCTTCCTACCCTGTTCCTCCCACTTCTCCACCTTCCTACCCTGTCCCTCCCACTTATTGTCCTTCCTACCCTGTTCCTCATACTTCTCCACCTTCCTACCCTGTCCCTCCCACTTCTTGTCCTTCCTACCCTGTCCCTCCCACTTCTTGTCTTTCCTACCCTGTCCCTCCCACTCCTTGTCCTTCCTACCCTGTCATTCCCACTTCTTGTCCTTTCTACCCTGTTTCTCCAACTTCTCCACCTTCCTACCCTGTCCCTCCCACTTCTTGTCCTTCCTACCCTGTTCCTCCCACTTCTCCACCTTCCTACCCTGTCCCTCCCACTTCTTGTCCTTCCTACCCTGTTCCTCATACTTCTCCACCTTCCTACCCTGTCCCTCCCACTTCTTGTCCTTCCTACCCTGTCCCTCCCACTTCTTGTCTTTCCTACCCTGTCCCTCCCACTTTTTGTCCTTCCTACCCTGTCCCTCCCACTTCTTGTCCTTCCTACCCTGTCCCTCCCACTTCTCGTCCTTCCTACCCTTTTCATCCCACTTCTTCTCCTTCCCACTTTCACCCACTTCACAAGTAAAATGCTGATAAGCCCCACTCACTGATTAAGCCTTCACTCCCTTTATGATGTGAAGCATATAATTTGCATACCCTGGGTCGCAGCAGATGAGCTCTCCACTTCTCTGTAGAGAACTATATTAATGGCTTTCAAAATATGCATCAGCTGTAAATGCTGCAAACCAGCCATAGAATGGTTAACATTACTTTTTTTTGTCTAATGGCAACATTGAGATTCCACAAGCCATCCTAAGCAGGATTTTATATGATAAAACTTGGTCCATGATATAAATATTTTAATGCAGAAGGCCATGCTACAGAAGAAAAAGTGGAACAAATTGGGGGCAAACCAACTGCACCATGGGAAAAAAAAGCAAAACAATTCCCATTGATTTAAAGTGGAACTTACACCATATACCAACGTGATTCTGAAAAACATTTAAAAATGTTATCTTGCCATTTTCTATTTAATACAGTAGTTTAGGACATATTTAGGCTTATTTGGCAGTTTATGCAAATAAGCTAGTACTGGAATGCAGATAGTGGCAGTTGGGAAGGAGAGCAGTGTGGATTGTTAATATCTACCCAGCATGTTAGTCAGAACTGTCTAATCCACATAAACTGCGGGCATAAACTATTGTTTCAAAAATTGCTAACATAACATAATGGCAATTTTTAAAGCTTTTTTTTTGGTAGTTGTTATAAAGTGTTAGTTCCATAGCCATTTTAACACCTTCAATGCAAGAAAGGTCTCCAGTGCTTTGCTAAGCAATGTGTTGGAGACATATCTAACATTCAAGAAGTTAAATGCTGCATTTTAGAATTGACACCGTGTTACATATGGTGTATCTGTTTTCTCCCACAATAATTTTTCTCAGTCAGTACTATTGGGTTGGATCCTTACTGAAACCTAGGTGTGTTGCTAGATATTGGCTGAAAACACTAAAGCCTCAGATCTCATGCAAGGGGTAGTAAAGGGTCCATATTAAACCCATGTAAAACTATAGGCAGTGTCATCACCACTATGGGAACCCAGTTCCTATAGCTTACAACCTAACCATTGCCTGCTGTTAGTGCAGGGCTCTGTGACCCCAGCTCTTCACTTGGCACTTAAGGGAATGGAAGCAACATCACTATCCTCCATAGAACTATGCCATCAATGATCTTCACTCTGGAGGACAAAAATCTCCCATTTTACCCAGACCTGCAAATCATGGAGATCTGCAGGAAAATCTGAGAGAGAATTAAAGATTTCTAGGCCATAAGAACAAGGCTTTTATATTGAACCTTTACTGCTCCTTCAAGTCCATTGCCTTTTTTGTAGCTTGGGGCATGTAATGGTGTCAATCTCCATACTAGTAGTAGTGTATTTATGCTGCTCTGTGCACTAATAATGTATTAGTATGTCCCAAGCCCCAAGTATTTTTGGACCCTAACAACTCAAATGGCACCCAAACATTAGAGACCTCATTAGTTGAAGAGTTCACATTTGCAGAATCTCAGACCCATCATCACACTCCTGGGTGTCTGTTTTTTTTTTTTTTTTTTTTGTTGATGGCACTAAAAAATATTTTTTTCATCCCGTTGCTGCTGCTCAGACTCTCCTGCATCATATCTAAAACTTTGTGTACGTGTAGAGCAATGAGCCTTTGAGAGCTGCTCCATAAATTTTACTGGATCTTGTTTAAAGGCAAGGCAGCTTTTTAATTTAGTGCTTGGTAGTTTTTATGTGAAACGTCTAAGGAGCTATTTATAGTAAAAGTAACCTTGGTTTAAACAGGAAGGAAGACAACAAAACTTCAGAAGTGGACCTTTTTCTGTATTTCCCTGTCAAATAAAATGTAATGCCAGAGTATTTATGGCAGTTATTAAAATGTGAAATCACTATATAACAACATGATCAGGCCCGATGGGAGTACCAGGCAGCCATCTTAGGATAAGAAGGGGAGTGGGGGGAGTTTGAATGCATATATCTCTCAAACCATAGCGGTTTGAGAGATCAGATTTGTGGCATATAGTTTATTTTTTGAACCTCTATAAAACTCTATACATTTTTTTGGGACATTACTGTCCCTTTAAAGGTTCCCCAAAATAATTGTACACCTTCCCTGAATACAAATAATATAACACAGAAGTATATAGAAGCAATTTTTATTATCATATGAGACAAAACAGAACAGGAGCATTTCTGGACCAAACCAACAGCCTCGTGGGGACACATGAAAATCCCTTTTAATTCAGGTGAAATTTGGGGATTTTTTTTTTCTTGTTTGTCCCCGATGATTTACCTGTAATTTCTACACACACACATATTTTTTTACTTTATTTTTAATTAACATTTTGAAAAATAATGTTTATATTTAATATCAAGGTAATTTTATACTTCTAAAGCTGTTACAAATGTATTAAACTCTAAGGGGCTGTATGTTCAAAGGGATAACGACAAAAAAAGTTGTATAAACAACAAAAATAAGTAATTGTATGCATGAACGACATTTTCTATAGAGTATATGACAAAAAACTAGTAATGTCCGTCATGTATGACACAACTCCAGAATTGCTGTGCAAAGGGGCGGGGCAAGGGCGTGGCTTAACTATTCTCCAATGTCTAGAGGAAATTAAAATTTGTTGTATATGACGTAAAAAATGTCTTGCAAAAGGCGAAATTTGTATGTTAAGAAAAAAGTGGAGGGAATATGAAGTTCCGAATGTTAAAACCTATAGTAATTGAAGGAAACACAACACAAGCACAATTACCATACCTATATACTGACATTTTTGTCTTTTAGTTAACACGTTTTTGTCGTTAGGTAAGACATTTTTGTCTTTACATACGCCAATTTCAGTCAGGAAGCGTACTTCAATAACAAAATGAAATATTCATGATAATAACTGACACACTCTGAAAATATTAATGAGCCCAAGCCCAATGACACTGTACTTTGAAAGGTCGTTACAAATTACAAAAGGTATTTAGCTACCTCTGTGAACATATGGCCCTAAGTATATAGCATTTAAACCAATAAACAACTTCTATAGTTATCTCCATATTTACTTTCTAACCATGGGAGCCAAGTTAATAAAACATTTTGATAGCAATTATTTTCAATTTAGCTTAAGTACTCGTTGTAGCATATCTGTTTGATTCTATTCAAAATTCTTGACCATAACATTTCCAGTGGGCTGCTGTCATTTTAGTACCTCAAACAAATTAAAGTTTATCTTCGGATTTAGATAATCCCTGCACTTTTTTCCCAGTAAAGCTTCTTACATATTTAGATCTATATTTTTCTTAAAATACAGGTTATATAACATTTATATTTTGGCAAATTATCTTAAAGCGGAACTACCACATGTTAACAACTTTAGCTTCAATAACTCCGCATCTGGCGACTGGCTGCTTAGTAGCGCTAGTCGGCAGAATTATTTCCTTGTAAAGGAGAAATAGCCACTCTTCCCCGGCTGACAGGCAGGACGGATCGTGGACACCTTGCCATAGTGACGTCCGGTCGCCTGCTTTGTCAGTCCCAGCCGGCTGTAGGAGGCATTGCTAGCATCCGTTCGGCTCCGGAAGGGACTGACAGAGCAGGTTCGCTGACGTCACTATGGCAAAATTTCCGCAATGTCCCAAGTTTTAATAGTGAGAAAAATACTCTTTAATAAAGGTCTATAAAAGATTTCTATTAATGAATTACTGGCCTATAAGTAATCCATTATGTTCGTTCTATTTAGATATTCTCTTTCTTGCTCCACCCATCTTGTTTCTCTGTCCAAATAAAGTTACATATTTTGTATTCCTTAAAAGATCTACGGCTGGATTCTATTGCAGGTGCTAATTTTATCTCTGCTTTTATCTCCAGTTTTCCCCGTAGACTTCCATAGGAAAATGTTTGATAAAATGGGTGTTAACATTTAGCACCTGCAATAGAATCTAGCCCAGTGATTCTCAACCAGAATGCCATGACACTTTGGTGTGCCCCGGACATCAACTTTGGGTGCCCCATGTTTTCTATGAAGACTGAAAATGGACTTTTAAATAAAGATTTATAGAAATTGTTATGCACAATAGATTTAGTTTTGTTATTATGATTATAAAACCTAATAATAACTGTATATTTCTGTTTTGTACCCTTATGCCCTTGATAAAGAACATTAAATATGTTAGGGGTGCCCCGAATGTTATAGATTATGTGTTAGGGGTGCCCCGAACAAAAAAAGATTGAGAACCACTAATCTAGCCCCTAATTTATTTATCCCACACGGAAGCACCTTAAAAAGATATAATATTTTTGATAAAATCACAAACTGAACTTTGTTGATTCTTCTTATGTTTCTATAGTTCAAATACTGTTTTTATACTCTTGCTATTTTAACTCCAGGGATGACATATACTCCTAACACCTCTTAAAGGGATAGTAATACTTAAAATGTAAACAGCTCTGTGGACAGCTCTGGTCCCGGGACCATAAATCTCCATAGGATGGTGTAGCAACAGCGCCACTGTACAATTTCAGGCCACTGTGATACTGCACCTAAAAAATTCAACTTTGAAAACTAATAACTTTTGAATGAAACACCTTTCAGCAGTGGGAGTACTCTTGTTTTACTCAGGGGGATAAACCCTACAACATATTTTTTTTTTACATTTTAAGTATTACTATCCCTTTAAATTTGTAACTTTGATGTTTTCCCTCTCTGAAACCCTAGTAAGATGAATGCCAAGTACTTTATATTTTTTCATTTATTTGTAGACCAGAGAAATGTTTCTACGTTTTTCAAGAATCCTTCACAACGTTTTAGATTTTTTAATGGTCTATACAGGAATACTACCACATCATCAGTGTACATCCTAATCTTATCAGGTCTGATTTTTCCAAATATTGAAATAATTTACAGCTTCGTCAGTTCTGATTGCCTCTGCCAAAGGTTCGATATGCAATACAAAAATCATAGGGGATAGTGGGCATCCCTACTTAGTGTCCCTCTTCATCTCTATAGCTTTGCTTTCCATCCCCACTATCATCAAAATTACACTAGCTGTACTATGTATTGCTTTCAAATATCTAGTTAAAATACCATATTAGCCAAAATGTATCAGAACCCTTTCCATGTAAATCCAATTTAAACTATCAAAGACTTTATTAATATCTATGAACAATATTAAAGCATCACTTAATCTGTTCCTCTCACTCACAGCCAAAACAATAAATATTTGTCTGATGTTATCCCCGTATGTCTTCCTGGAATAAATCTACACCGATCCTTGTTTACCAAATGTGGCAAAAAAAACACACCACTTTACTTAACCATATGAGTACCAGCGGGGTGAGCAATGCTTTTTATGGTGACTGTTCCACTGTTACTCTGATGCATAGTCTTTCAAAATGTCCACCCTATGGGCAAGTTCACATTGACAACTAAGTGGGACGGCAGTTGACCATAGCTGTCGGAAGTCTAATTAGTGGATGTCTGCATGAAAGCCTATGTGGCCAGGAGAACATGTTCAGATGAGTAAATTGTTGGGAACCAGTCATGTATCGCCAACATCCATATACGCCGCCCCTCCTCTCTGTAATTACTTAGTATGAGGAGTATGTATGCAATCCTCTGAAGAAGTGGCTATAGAGTCACGAAACGTGTTAGTTTTGTTTTGGTTTTTTTTGTTTGTTTTTTTTACACTACAGACAGATTATTCTGTTCTTTGTATAGTATTCACTCTTTTTTAATATTGTATGCTGGTATCATTCACTTTGATGTATACTACTTGCTTTGTGTTTTAGAGCTCTAGTGTTCAAAAAAGCTCCAGGTACAGTCTTTTTAGAATGGATTAAAAGAATAAATAGAGGTACAGCCAGTATTGCACTGGGCATAGTATGGCCCATTGTTAGAGTTGCTGTCTCCACATAAAATGTCTTTGGTCCCAGGAAGAGTGGTGGTGAACAGAGCGGTTTGTGGCCTGAAAGTTCAAGTGAAGTATACTAAGCTGGAGTGAAACCACCCAGCATAAGTGGTTATGCTAACAAGCAAGTGGTGGCTTCTTTTAACTGTGAGTAGTGTTTTATGGGTGTTGGTGAAGGATCGTCCCAGTGAAAAATACTACGCTTAGAGAACTATTTTGTGCCTTTTTTTCTTTTTTGTTTACTTAGTATGAGGAGCCCATTACACTGAGAGAAAAAGGATACTGGCATCGGCACTATGTTCAGCTTGCCAGTGCAGTCTTAACCTTAGTGGTGTATTAGTGTTTCTTTTTAATGACCACGTCATTATGACAAGCTTGCTCTCTTAGTGATGGCTATTGTAAAGGGACACTAGAATAACCTATATGTTGCATTAACCATTTTTAGTTAGGAAATGTAGTATCTGAATTATCTAAACTTATAAATTATGCTAATTATCCTATGCTTTGCAGACATTTTTTTGTCAAAGCACTACATTACCTCCTCCACTCAATGACACTGCTCAGTTATGCATTGCCCACCTTTCCTAGCACTGAACAGGTTAAGGGTTCATGAGTGGAGGAGGTAGTGCTAAGACAGGAAGTGCCTGCACTGCATGCTTGTAATTAGCATATTCTATAAAACTAATAACTTAAAAAATTAATTAACTAAATATAAAATGATTAATGCAACATATAGGTGATTTTGAAAGTTCTTCAAAGATCACCAAAGTTGTTTTCAGATTAGTTTATATATAAAAATATATTTATTAAAATCTTTGGACTAAGATCAGTTGAGTATAGTAGTAATCAGCAGCTTGGTGTCTTAAACCGTCCTTCAGCTGTCACCACAAATCTTTTCTTTTTGGAATTAATTACATCTCTAAAGCAGAGATAAGCGTTAAAGTGGAACTGTCGCTTATAAAAAAGATGTGATTTTGAAAGAGCTTTCAAAATCACGTATATTTAGGAGAGACAAAACAGGGTGTGAGGGTGTCAAGTGCTTTGAGTTTAAAGGGATAGTAATACTTCGTTTTATCTTTATTTTATTTTGTAGGCATTAAAAAAACATTTAGAACGATATAAGTCTTATCTCTCAAACCTTTATGGTTTAAGAGATATTCACAAGCAAAGTATCCCCCCCCCCCCTGTTCATCCAGATCAGAAGGGAGGTGCCCAGGTAGACTGCAGAGAGGGACAATCTTCAATTAAGATAAGGGAAAAAGCTGAAAAACTTGTCAAGTGGGGCGGGGCTTTCATTGTTTTAATACAAAGAAGATTGTCCCCTGCTGTTATCTGTCTGGTCTTACAACCAGATTCACATCTGAGAAGAGATGGCTTACACTAGGAAAAAGGGGCGGGAGGGGGAAACTTTGCTTGTGAATATCTCTTAAATCATAAAGGTTTGAGAGATAAGACAAATCATTCTTCATGTTTTTTTAATGCCTACAAAATAAAATAAAGTTAAAACGAAGTATTACTATCCCTTTAAGTGCTGAGTTTTCCAAAGGGTAGTGCATGGTCTTAGTGCTCCAGAAGATAAGATTTCAGGGTAGACTTAAAGAGAGAGGGGAATTGTTTTACATGTAGGGAGAGAGGTATATGATAGGAGGAGAGCCATGAAGCAGCTTGATTGTAGAAACCAAGATTGTGGAGAATCTGAGAGACAACAATGGTTAACTGTATCAGAGGCAGAGGATAAGTAGTGTAGTATAAGTATTGAGAACTGTCATTTTGATTTTGCAGAGAGCTGTCTTCGTTAAGTGACCACACTGGAATACAGACTGCAAAGGGTCCAAAAGACTGTTACAGTCAAAGAATATTGTTATTTGGGAGAAGATAAGGCATTCTAAGAGTTTTGAAGAAAGAGGCAGAAGGGAGACTGGTCGATAGAGACCGGAGGGATTGAGGTTAGCCTTCTTGAGTAGGGGTTTAACTTGTGCTTGTTTGAATGAAGCAGGGAAGGTGCCTGTGGGGGGGAGAGAGAGGTGTTGAAAATGTGTGTTAATATAGGTGTAAGGACTGGTGCAAGTGGTTTTAGTAAGTGGGAGGGGATAGGGTCCAAGGATCATGTGTTGAGGCGGGCGAATAGGAGAATTTGAGAAACTTCTGCTTCTGTTACTGGAGTAAAAGCATTGAAATATGATGAAAGGGGGTTGGGGAGAGAGAGAGTTCAGAGACTGATGGTAGAGTATGAATCTGTTTTTGAATATATTCCACCTTGTTTTTGAAGTGTTCAGCAATAGCTTGAGGTGAATGCATGGAGTGAAAACAAACTGTGGAAGGATGGAGCAGAGAGATGATGAGGGTTAGATTTGTTGTTGTGGATTAGTGTGGTGTATTCCTGTTTAGCCTTTGATAAGGCAGAATATAGGCAAGAATGCAGTGGATGAAATCTGCATAAGAGCTTAGCAGAGCGAGTACAAGAAAGTAGGAAGCGGGTGTGGGAGTTAAGCCAGGATCGTGGATTGACTTGACAAACCCGTTGTAGTTTTAGAGGGGCAAAGGAATCAATTGAAGAGGATAGGATTGAGTTGTAGGAGTTAAAGGGATAGTAATGTTTCGTAATAAAATCAGCTCTAATTAATCATCATAGTATTTGGACTTTGGAGAGTGTTATTTCAATTCTGTCAGAGTTGTAGTTCCAGAGTAATTCAATGACAAAGTGTCCCCCTCCCGCCCTTTTACTGATGTCACACTGTTCAGCTACAGCAGAAGGGAGGTGCCCAGGTAGACTGCAGAGAGGGACATCTTCAATTAAGATAAGGGAAAAACCTGAAAAGCTTGTCAAGGGGGGAAGGGCTTTCATTGTTTTCATTGTAAGAAGCTTGTCCCCTGCTGTTATCTGTCTGGTCTTACAACCAGCTCCCCATCTGAGAAGAGATGGCTTACACTAGGTAAAAGGGGCAGGAGGGAGAAATTTTGCTTGTGAATATCTCTTAAACCATAAAGGTTTGAGAGATGAGACATATCATTCGTCATATTTTTTTAATGCCTACAAAATAAAGTTAAAACAAAGTATTACTATGCCTTTAACAGTCTGTGTCAGAGATGGACAAGATAGAGTAAAGGTTGGAGTTAAGTGAGATACTCATCCCAGGAAGATCAAGTGAGTGGCTATCCCTTTTAAATCTGTTGGGGGCAGGGATGGGGCAGAGTGGGAGAGAGAGAAGGATATAAGATGGTGGTCTGAAAGAGGGAATGGGGAAACTGTGAAAGAGGAAAGAGCGCCAGGCTCTTAGTAAAGACAAGATCCAGGCAGTGACCAGCTTTTTGGGCCGTATGTTCAAAGGGCTAATGACAAAAAATTGCATGAACGACATATTTTCTATAGAGTATATGACAAAAACTAGTAATGTCCGTTGTGTATGACACAACTCCAGAATTGACGGGCAAAGGGGCGTGGCTAGGGAGTGGATATAACAACCTGTGCATAGACAGAGGGTAGTAGAGCTGAATTGCATGTACTTCAAAAGAAGAAAAGTGAACAGATGATGGGATTGAGAGGGGCTGGAAGCAGCGGTGGGATGAGAGAGAAGGATATCTACCCCCTCCTTCCTGACCAGTGGAACAAGGTGTGTGTGAGAAGTAGAACCCTCCATAAGAGTGCATCCTCCACTTCTGTGTCAGACAAACAAGTTTCTGTGAAGGCAAACAACTGCAGTGATTGCTCACAGAGACAATCGTGAATGAGGGTTGTTTTTCTAACTATGAAGCGGGTATTAAAAAGAACCCAGAAGGGGAGAAAGGAGGGTGAATGTATGGGGAATGTTTATGAGATTTAAAGGGTTGCAACCCTTCAAGAAGTGGTGGGAGGACATGGTAAGCTGGGGCTGATAGCAGCTGGGTAAGAGGTTTGGACCAGAATTGGGGGTAATATCCCCTGCAGCAGGAGAAGACAAATGGCAGAAATATGGAAGTGGGATTTATACTTATGTTTTGGAACAGGGCTTGGAGAGGCAGTATTGGTTACAATCTGGAGAAGAGCGTACTAGCAAGCAGGTCTAATGGGGATGAGAGGGGGGAGATGCGGATGCAGTTTGGACAGTTAGGGACAGAGTTGAAGCTAAGAAGTGGATTAGTGTGGTGTACTATTCCTGTTTAGCCTTTGATAAAGCCGAATGTAGGGAAGACAGCAGAAATTTAAAGCGTATGAAATCTGAATGCGAGCAAGATTTCCTCCAGAGAACTATGGTTAATGGTGACGTTTGGTAAGCCTATACTATGGATAACCTCTCTTTTCCACATGGGATTAAGAAACCAAAGTGAATCAATATGTTAGTGATGTCTCTAGAATAGATTCTAGGGGGTTAAAGGGATAGTAATACTTTGTCTTATCTTTATTTTATTTTGTAGGCATTAAAAAAACATGAAGAATGATAGAAGTCTTATCTCTCAAACCTTTATGGTTTAAGAGATATTCACAAGCAAAGTTTCCCCTCCCGCCCCTTTTACCTAGTGTAAGCCATCTCTTCTCAGATGTGAATCTGGTTGTAAGACCAGACAGATAACAGCAGGGGACAATCTTCTTCCTATGAGAACAATGAAAGCCCTTCCCCCCTTGACAAGTTTTTCAGGTTTTTCCCTTATCTTAATTGAAGATTGTCCCTCTCTGCAGTCTACCTGGGCACCTCCCTTCTGATCTGGATGAACAGGGGGCGGATACTTTGCTTGTGAATATCTCTTAAACCATAAAGGTTTGAGAGATAGGACTTATATAGTTCTTAATGTTTTTTAATGCCTACAAAATAAAATAAAGATAAAATGAAGTATTACTATCCCTTTAAGTACACATTTTATGTAATTTATTTGTACATTTGTTTAATTGTCTGGAAAACATATTCACAATTTCATGTTGATAAGTTTAGAATGGAAATAAATAAATAATAAAGTAGAAAAGAAAATATTTTTCTTCTAAATCAAGCTAGTGGCCTTGATATTTTATGGCTGTTTTAAGGTCCATTAATCTCTGAATCATGAGGCCATGTAAAAACTGACAGTCTTAACAGTCATTTCCTAGGTTTATTTGTAAGGATTTAACATCAACAGCAATTTTAATTTTTACTGTTGTGACACTAAGCTTGCTTATATGTATGGAAAATTGCAAGGATACAGATAAGTAACCTTGTAATGTCTAAAGCATGCTATAATAGGGGCCGAACATGAGTCTTCAAATAAGGATCACCTAGCTGGACAGACTCGGACGCACTAGATGAGAGTAACTACATACCCAAAGAGGGACAGTTTTGTTTTAGGGGTTGTTGCTTGGGGCTGGTGGGCAGACCGTTACCAATAATTTTTAGGTTATTTCATGACCTATTGAGTGACACCTCTTTGTGTAACCGAACAGAGGATTTGGAGAGCAAGACCAAAGGGGACTAATTTGCAAACACATATGCTGAAGTTTAACATCTTAACATCCAATTATGGCACTTTATGGAATTCTGGGATTGCAGCGTGGCTACACACCACTCTGTGATCCCAGAATGCATCGATGTTAAAAAAAACAAAAAACAAAAAACAAAAAGTGCCCTGGTCCTCTAGAGCCGCCCACCCTCGAATCATGCAGTCCTTAAGGGGTTAAACAAACAGTAATGTGAATTTTATTGTTGTGAAACAGTGTGATAACTTATATACACACCACATAGTCTAATCTTCTAAAAAGGAGGACACCAGGTTGAGGAAGAGGGACAGAGGGATTTAGGTCACAAAGAGGGACTGTCCTTTCTGTAGAGGGACACTTCGGAGATATGGAAGTATAGTATGGATGCGTATGTCTTGTATAGATTGTTTATATAGTTCTCAAAGGGACAGTAAATACTTAGGGTCACCACATGTTCTAGATTACCTGGCACAGCCCTGCATTTTGAATATACAATAACAGAATAAATATTCCATAGTGCAGAGTTCTAAACTCTAGAGAGAGAACTGTCCTTTGACAAATTTGACAAAAAGTGACGTCTTTGCTGATCTACGGCATCTGAACTGAGCTCTAAACTTTAGAGAGAGAACAGAGTCCTACTTCCTGACATCAAACAGTACCTGCAGTGCCATTTTCTTGTAGCACGTAGCTAATCTAAGGCCATACTTTTGTAGCCCAGCAATGAGCTATCAGTGAGCAGTTCTCACTCTATTGTTTAGAACTCTGTTGTGCTCCAGCAGAAATGCAGGCAGTGCAATGATGTCCAGTGACATCAGCATATGGGTGTGTGATTATGTGACCCTGACCAGGTAGGAGCACTAGAGATAAAGTTAAAGGAGCACCACATTTTTGTTATGAAAATAATATTTATTATAGGACTTTTCCTGTTGAGTAAAATAAGTGTAGTCCCGCTGCAGAGAGATGCATATTTCTAGAGTTACTGCAGCTTAAACTTTTTTACCTTTACATTAACAGTGTAGTCTAGTGGTCAGATTCCAATGTGTTATTCTGTTGCATTCTCTAGAAGAGGTGAGTCACTGACAAACATAGATTGTAATAGAAACTGCTGTCAGTTAGAACATTCAGGAAGTAAATGCACTGTAATTTACTTTCAGGAAGTAAATAAGCTGTAATTCACTTCCTGATTATTTAAACTGTTATAACATTTGAATTAAACAACTGACAGTGGTGGGAGTGCCCTTGTTTTATTCAGCAGGAAAGCTCTATAACATAGAGGTTTCATAAAAAAGTGTAATTCTTCTTTAAGTTCTGTGATTTTGTCGTTCCAGCCATGTCCCTAAATCCCTGAAAGGAAATGTGGTCACTCTATAAACACTAATTGCTGTATTCAATAAGCTAAAGAGGTGCAATTCTGGAGCCAACTAACCACCACAGGGGACAATACTATTCCCAAAATATCCTATTCATTTAAATAGAGTATTTAATGTTAAAAGTTCACCGGTTACACCACAGAGGAGATCAGAGGATTTTTAACTCCTTCAATGCCAGACAGGTCTCCACCACTTTGCAAAGTTAAAAGCCCCATTTAAATCAGTGGAAATTTGGGCAATTTTAAGATCCCCTCTATTCTGCTGTTGGTTTGTTCCAGAATCGCACATCTTTAGTTTATTGAATATGCCCCTAAATGCTTTAGACTGGGACCATACCATCTTTAATCCTAGAGGTGACAACACAAAGTTGAGATAACACACAAGAAGTGTGATCACTGATTTGCTGCCTGCTTTCATTAGTCTGTTTATAACTTTTTCCTATGGGCTCATGCTTCTCGCTGTGTCCTAACTGCAGTGTCTCGAAGCTAGATCAGTCTATCTCATTGCTATCCATTTCTTTACTAGCCAGTGTATATTGCGTTTCATGTGTCAACATTTATTTAATTTGTCATGTGTCAGACAAATTACATAGCAGATTTAAATTGTGCTTTTTTCTTGTTTCCTGCATGTTCACTATCCTACTAATTTTGAATAATCAGCAGTTTTCGCTAGTTTGCAGTTGAATATCTGTCTAAGTCATTTGTCTAGATTAGACTCTGTAGAGGCCTGACTGCTAACCCCACGAGGCTCCTCTTAATATTTTTTCTAGTATTTCTTGCACATATCTTTTTTAACGAGCTGTTGATTCTGTTTCTTTCATTTTAACTTTATAAATAGGTAAGCAGAGTAGCTTGCTGTGAATGAATTAGGACCGTATGTACAAAAACAAACGATGAGGAGGCTCATGTACGGAACATAATTGGTGCAAATATTGGGCAATCCAGGGGACACCATAAGGGATAAATAAATATTCCAAAAATGTCTACTGTTTTAAATGGGACTTTTAAACCTTTGAATTCTAGGGAAGTCACCTTTGGAGACACCCCTAGCATTCAAGGGGTTAAAAGCCCCATTTGAAAAAATGGGAATTTTATTTGTTCCCTATACTGCAGTTGGTTTGTCCAATAGATGTACAAAAAAATAGTTCATCAGTCTTGAGGTCAAACCTTTAAGGAGGTTCCACTAGTCCAGAAAACCCTCTCTGGCACTCTACTGCCTCCATCAGGTCAGAAACAGACAAGTTTTAGCACACCAATAAGACATTAGGTCACATGCACACAAAAAAGTTGAGCAATTCTGAAAAACAACATCTCTATAGAGGACTATTGGTGCTATTGATTTAAATTGGGTATTTAGACCCCTGCATACTAGAAAGGTCTCAAATGCATTGCTTGACTATACCATAGCTCCCAAGTGTCCCTCTTTAGGAGGGACAGACCCTCTTTGTGACCCAAATCCCTCTGTCCCTCTCTCCCACCCTGATGTCCCTCTGTTTAGGAGATTAGACTGTGTGGTGTATGTATACATGTATCACATTGCTCCACAGCAACAAAACTCACATTAATGTTTGTGTAAATAAAATACTTTGGTCCTGTTCTAAATAATTTATTAAGAGGCATCAGTATGTCATAAAATAACCTAAACGTTCTTGATAATGCCCCACCCACCAGCCACACCTCCAGCAACACCACCTAAAGCAAGTGTGTCCCTTTTTGTCTGTTTGAAATATTGATAGGTATGCTATACAATACAGACATACATAGAAAGTGGTTAAAAGCCCCATTTAAATCATTTGGATTTTTGGGAATTTTTATTAGTCAGAACGTTGCTTTTGGTTTTCCCTAGAATTGTTTTTCATTTCTTTTTGAAACTGACACTTAACTGAAAAGGTTTACTAATTTTTCGCTCTTGGGAGGCTAATGCATCTAATTTGAACATAAGATACATGAACCATCATTTTGTAATGCTGTGGCTCAGTAAGGGCTATCAGTGCTTCCTGCTTGTTTCCTAAAATGCTAACCTTTTCAGTCTGACATTAGATAATTCTAGGATGCTTGTGTACTCCGCTTCTTCTTATTTTTTTTTTTTTTTTTTTACTGGATGGATTATTGCCTGTTTTATTTCTATATATATAGATGTGTAATGAAAAACTTAAGGAGAAGTAGTTTTCTTAATGATATACACACACACATTATCTATCTATCTATCTATCTATCTATCTATCTATCTATCTATCTATATCTAATATATTAAAGTTATTACAATTCAAACTGTCATGACATAGTGGAGCTGTTACATTCTATGGAAAGCTGTAGCGTAAAGGAGAATATTCACATCCCCAAAGATTTTCACTACTGCTTTTAAAACATAAGCAATATCAGCACTGGCTTTATTTATTTTATCCATTGCCTAAGAATGGAGAAATTAATCGTTGAAATGTGGCACATCTGCATTCTAGGGAACCGTGTATGAGCAGCAGGACTTCTCACCTCCCTCCCAGAAGCCCTTGGGGCGCGCGTTTGCGCTTCTCTCCGGAGCTGCCTTTTTCTGAGCTAACGTGACAGCGAGGTCGCAACCTCAGTAGCATGGTAAACGGAGCTCGGTGTCACGTTAGCCCAGAAAAATGCAGCTCCGAAGAGAAGCGCGAACGCGCGCCCCAGGGGCTGCTGGGAGGGAGGTGGGAAGTCCTTCAGCTCCATGCCGCACATACACGGTGCCGCAGTCCCAGAAGTGGCATATTTCAAAGATTAATATCTCCACTCTTAGGTAGTGGAGAAAATTAATAAAGCCAGCGCTGATATTGCTTTATATTTTAAAACCAATGGTGAAAATTTTGGGAGATGTGAATATTCCCCTTTAAGGCTCAGCTCTTTTTTAAAGAGAAGCATATGTATATCTGAAGTTTAATAATTTTTGAATTAATCATCTTGCAGCAGTTGGGGTACCCTTGTTTCACTTAGCAAGAAAAGCTCTACCATACATTTTTTCTTAACAAAATATGACAGTGAAGGATTCAATTAAATGGTTAATTTTATGTCTTCCCTATGGTAAGTAGGTTTGCTCCAGAATTGCACCTCTTTTTTTCCTGCATATTGCCATGTTTATTCTATATCTTTGCTCTTATGGGAGAAAAAAACACCCTAACTGTTCATTCTTATTTCTTTAACAAAGCGTAAATATATGGATTATTGTACAAAATTTATAATTGTGTCCTATCAAATATGAAGAAATAGAGATTGTCATTTTCTTGTCAGAAGATGAAGCCCCCACACTTAGGATTGGTCCATATGTAATACTCATACCTGAGAACTTTTTCTGGTGCAGCTGAGGGATATAATTGACTCCAATCACTTTAAAAAGGGTCAGGCTTACTCAAGATTTGGAGGTGGGG
This sequence comes from Rhinophrynus dorsalis, assembly GCA_037306005.1. NCBI lineage: Eukaryota > Metazoa > Chordata > Amphibia > Anura > Rhinophrynidae > Rhinophrynus > Rhinophrynus dorsalis. The sequence goes on along the minus strand of CM074722.1, from coordinate 350,169,762 downwards.
GCTTAACGAGGGCACCAAAAAAGTGGGTCGAAAAGTAGGAGGAACTGGGTTGGGAAGGAGAAGTGCGAGGAACAGGGTGGGAAGAAGCAGAAGTGGGCTGAGTTTCAGGGGAAACACCCCACATCCGGAGAGATCCCAAGTATGGTAATACTGAACTATTATTGTGGACACACTGTCATACCTCCCAACATTTCAAATTGCCAAAGAGGGACACTTGTGTTTTAGGGGGTGTGGCTGGGGTGTGTGGCTGTTGGGCGGGGCATTACCAATAATTTTCAGGCTATTTTAAAAACTATTGACACCTCCTTGTGTAATGTAATAAATGACTTATAACAAGACCAAAGTATTTTATTTGCACAGACTAATTTATAAACACATATCCTGACGTTTATACAAACAATAATGTGAGTTTTATTGCTGTGGAGCAATGTGATACATGTATATGCACACACCACACAGTCTGATCTCCTAAAAAGAGGCACAGAGGGATTGGGGTCTAAAAGAGGGACTGTCCCTCCTAAAGAGGGACACTTGGGAGATATGACACTGTTACTGTTACTCCCAAATCCTATACCACTTTATCAACAGAGAAGAACTTAATGTAGCCCAGTATGCATTTCCACTAGTCATTTTTCCTTTATAATCTATCACCCAATCAGTGAAATGGTCTCATAGTGCATGTCTACTGAATAGTGCTAGATATTTTTCCATCCAAATATGTATTTGTAGGTAAAAGTGTCAAACCCATATATTTTTCAAAAATGACCTTGTTACGTAATCACAATTTGCTCACAAAAGCATGGATTAGGGATTTTGGCATAAAGTCAAGCCATCATTGTGCTTATCTTTTTGCCTGTATGTACCTTAACATCTATATCAGATTATAAAGCGAATTAAAAGGTATTATTAAAAGAACACAATTGCACACCTGCTGGGTTACAGCTGTTTCTAATGTTTAGATCCTTGTTAATATGAGGCGGCTGCTACGCATTGTGATTTCACTTTGCCATGCCGTTGCCCAGAATCCTCTACTGCAGTTAAACTGTTAATACTGTGTACTGTGTAGTTATGAAATAGAGGGAGAAGACAGTGCAGACCAGAAAAGTAACTAAGAGTAAACCAGCTGTACCACAGGGAACAAATAAAAATTCCTAAATCCCATGCACTAGAATAGAGCTTATTAACCCATTGAATGCCAGATAGGTGTCCAAAAATGCATTGATTTTCAATGCATTGGAGACCTCTGTAGCATTCAATTTGTTAAAAGCCCCAATTTATTTTAACAAAACTTTTTTTTTTGTCCCATATAATGCCAGTGGTTTACTCCAGAATAACTTATGTGGGAGGAGATACAAAGTGGTGATAACTTGTCCAGTGATATCACTTCTCCAGTTCCTATGGTATTCTATGGCACCTGTACACTAAAATGTCTCAGGTGTGAGAGATCTTAATGCATAGGCTCCATATAATAACATTGGAAATGGAGAAGTGATATCACTGGAGAAGTCATCTCTACTTTATCACCTCTTTATCGCACCTTAATAACCCCCCAGTTTGCTTTTATAAATATGGGCCTAGGTTCCCAATAGACCAGGGCCTTGGGCCAACCTAATGTATAATGCCCACTGAAAGCCAATTGCACCATCACTAGCAGTAGGATTAGAACCATCACAATCCTCAAGCTGGCAACAACACCTGGTGCTTTTACCCTTCTAGTGACAGAGGGGTGTGCAAATGAAATTCTAGATCTGGGGCTTTAATCCCCTCAACCAGTATGTAGACAGTGTTACTAGTACAGATCTTTAGAATGCCCTTATTTTGCACAGTAAGTTAATTGAAAATTACTGAGCAAATGATTAACTTTTGTTCAAAATCAGGACTGTTCTCAAAACCTGCACTGTCTCAGTCTTCTAGAAATGCAACGTGAGAACCCTGGTTTAGGGAGACCAGCTGCACCTTACAGATGAGGCCCACAGAAAGCTGAAATGTATGTCTGGGATTTGCTGGTTTCCTTGGGCTGAGGTCTTATTGCTCGGAATAGACTGATAAGCAAATACACATTTTCCTCTGTAATAGTACATGAGTGTTAAAACAGAGATTGATTGCTCCTGAGTGGGGACTAGCTAGACAGCAGGCCAATAAAACTTTGTTCTTTCTTGTTCACCTTCTCTCATAAGGTTGAGATATGCTCGTAAATGCTTTGTTGTTTACGGTTCACTTGACAGTGAATGGGTTAAACTGACCGTTATCTTAAAGTCTGATCACGTGGGGACATTTTATAGTCAGAAAATGAATATAGGGTTTGGCTGAACCTTCTTTCGTATTTGCCAATGAAAATGTGCGCATTACAGGCAGCCAATTTGGCCACTGAAAAAGTCTCTTGAGCCAATACTAATTATGTCAACAAGTAGTTCATGCTTAGCCCTTGTTAAGCCAGGCACATCCAGTTGATGAAAGCTGATTGCTGTGCAGTTTGTACAGGGAACTGACGTTTGAGAAGTGTCCTGCTTTAAAACTGGACCATTTGAAGTCACTTTTTCCTTTTGTGGAAGTCCAAATGTACTTCATACATTGCATAGCTGATTGTTACTTAATACTGCTTTATTATACCTTTGAGTATCAGAGGGTTATGCAAGGCATTGCTCTACATACCCCTGTGGCACTCAAAGGGTTAAAGGAAACAGTTTTGTCTTTTTTTTCCACCTACCACAGCTGTGGGATAAGTGTGATATTTGGAGCTGTTAGTTTAATCATTGGTAATGACTGATATTAAGATTTTCAATATGTTTGAGATCATCAATATCTGAAAGGACCAATGACGTCTCAGGACAGTTACAAGTTTTGGTCCTTTAAACCCTTAACGTGCCAGGCCCTTCATGACGGTCCCGGCACTTATGGACCGGTGATGGTCCTGGCATGTCATGGAATTCTGGTATGGTTGCGCGACTGCACACTGCTCTGCTATCCCAGAATCCATTGGACAAAAAAAAAAAAGCTATGTGGTCTTTAATGTCCTGAGGAGGTGGGGCTTAACTGTGAGTGGGGGTGGAGTTAAACAAGCTAGAAAAAATAACATAAAATAGGCTGAGGAAGGAGGGGAAGCCTTAGGGAGCAGAAGGAAAGATTTTAAAACAGCAGAAGTGGGTAGAGTTTCAATAGAAACTCCCCACATTAGGAGACTCATCCCCTGCCCCGGAGACCCTGTAATGCATTGTGAAAACCGGAGTCCCCAGGGCAAATCCAGAGAGTTCCCAGCTATGCACATGAAGAAGGACCGACGTTACACTGATTCCTCTGTGTCATATTAATACATGGAGATAAACATGGGGCAGAAAAACTAGAAACTCCCATACACTCTCATATAGACATCCCCATGGTGCAAGCAACATATCTGAATAGATATAACATAGGCAATCTCAGCACCAGTAACTGGGTTCCAGTGTTTATTTTGGAACATAATTTTGTGTTTCACCCCCCCAATCTATGTAGGACCTGTTTTGGACGCCCATCTCACACCGTCTATCAGCAATATGGCAAAATATTTTTTTAGCAGTTATCCATCTGAAGGCCTAAGACACATAAGGGTAACTAAGTTACTTAGAAAATCGTAACTGAAACAAGAGCAAACCGATAGGTGGTTTTCTTGCACACTATTTCCCCTATTATATACGAGAAGAAAAATCTTTCCCACTCTAATAATGGGTATTGTTGGTGGTTATTGTTCACATATCTATGCTAGGATTGGACCATCATGTGGCCCTCCTCCAGTTGTTGTTGGAATATAACTCTCCTCATCCTTAGCTGTCCATACATATCCCAACAACAGCTGGAGGAGGGCTGCTGGGTGACTACTATTGGTCTGTGCATTAGAAGCTGCAGTTGTGTTTGGATACAGTATTAAACACAACAAATTCTTGGCATGGCGATTCTCCGCTCCTTGGGAAACACCAGCAGATCAAGTTTTACAGATATTCCTAATTAAGAAAGGAAATGCAGTCAAAATGACTGAGACACTAATTACCTGCCTGTGAACAAGCAGTAATGTATGGAAAATATGACCTGTTGGTGTGTCCTGAGTGCAAACATTGAGAATCACTGGGATACAGGATACAGAATCAAGGTTGAGATGATCAGGAAATTAGAATTCAGTGACATATACTATTATACCCTTATGGGATTAGTGGCTCCATATCCAATATCTGGATGTATTGAAACATGCTCTAAAACACATTTTAGAGTTGCAGTGTATGACCAGTTATTCCAGATTTGGAACTAGCTGCACCAATAATAAATAATTTATTTGTCTTTAATATTAAAACCATGTATATGAATATCTGTGACTTTTGCCTTCATTGGCTCATTTTTTTAAATGTTTTAACCCTTTGTGTATTAGAGAAGTCTCCAGTTCATTGGTTCCCAAAAGGCTAAATAAAGGTCAGAGTAGGAAACAACCAAAGCTGGAAAATGCACAAGATTCAGCGGACTCTACATATGTTCTTTACATCTGTCAATGATGCATTTTAAAATGTTAAAGAAGCAGTAACACAAATCAAGCGTTTGAATTGCACTGCACCTTTAAGAGTGTCCTAACCTTGCAACAACCTTATGACATCATCAGTTTTCACCTTGCTTCCTTCTTATGAGGTACATCCTCCGTGGGATGTGTGGGGTGAAAAGGTTTCACAGCCATGATGGCAGATAGCTTGCATGATAAATGGCCTAAGAAGTCAAATCATTTTTAACCTAAACAACATAACCAGCTGTGGTCATTTTTATTCAGTAGCGGGCAGTTCTATTAACCTCTTCAGTACTGGGGAGCCTTGAAACAATTTACAAAGGCCTCTGTAAGTTATAATGTTAAGTTGCAGGTATGCCAATGTTTGGATTCAATCTTAATTTAGAAAAACAAAATAAATAAATCCAAAGGACAAACAGAGAGGTGGTTTCTCATTACCCAGAAGCCAATTCAGTTGCATTCTTTTCCCCCCATATTGCATCCCAATAGTGAGAAATTTCTGATGCTGCTGAGCATATACCTATGTTGGAATGACTAGCCTTACAGCTGTTTTGTTTTACAGTTCTCAACATCTTCATCTGACAGTGTGACAGCTAGTGATCATGGGAATTGTAGTCTAATAACAGCTGTTGGAAGAACCCATACTGGTCTATACTAATTAAGCTGCTATGGGGGTTTGGTGCATAATTGCACAAAACATATTGTAGGTATTGTTACTTTATAGAGGTCTCTCTTGACTTTGGCTGGAGCATTTCGGTGGTTGATAATGGTCCTACTAATGTGCGCTCGGTAATGGCTGGAGAGAATTGGAGGGAGAGGCAAAGAAACAGAGCTTATATTCTATATAAGGTCATGAATCTCTTTACTGTGAGAGCTGCTGCCAGGAATGACAAAAGGAGGCAGATGGGCCACCAGCAGTTTGGAAACAATGGTAGGTGAGCTACTAGTAGGCTACTGAGGGATATGAATGAGCCACCTGTAGGCGAAAGAAGCAGCAGGATGAGGTGCCAGTAGGAAAGAAGGGGAGACTGACAAAATGCCAGTAGAGAATAGTAAGAATCAGATGAGAAGAGAGGAGGAGGAATCTGTTTAGGCACCAGTAGGAGAGAGTAGAGAAGATGGGGAGTCTGATGAGACACAGTAGGGCAGAGGTGAAGGTTGTGGAGCCACTTGTAGGTATGAGAAGAAACCTGTTGGGTCACTAATAGATGTGAGAGGATCCTGTTGAGCCACTAGTAGGTGTGAGAGAGTCTATTGAGGTGCTAGTAGGTGTGAGGCTGAAGTATTGAAAGATGAGGCATTGTTCACAGAAAATGGCTTGGTCCCCAGTAGTTGAGAAAGGGAGAAGGTAAATGAGCCCCCAGCAGTGAGAGATGGTGGTCAAGCAGGTAATACTGTTCCTGATGGTTCATGCAGGATTACACTACAATTCTGACCCAGCCTAATTCTCATGTCTGTGAAGTGGTGTATACTTATTATCGCTATGCCAAGCTTATCTTTCTCACCTGAGGAAATTACCAAGGTCAGCTTTCATTCACCTTCACATACAACGGTTAACAATACATTCACTTGAAGAAAATGAGAGGAACAACACTTTAGCAGTTCTGTTTTCACACAGGATTCCTGCTCCTGCCCCAGAGACATATCAATAGTTTTTAGGCTGTAGATAATAGTATCAGGGTGTGACTAAAGCATTAAGGATATCACACAAAAGCAGCTGGGAATATTGTTTGGCAGGAAAAACATGGGCCATATTTATCAGTCTAAAGGCTCTTTTGAAGGCATTAGGCCATATGCACAATTTAAAGTAGAACAATTCAGGGACAAAGGAACTGCACTTGTAGGGAGCAATAACACTTCTTCCCATTGATTTAAATGCTATGTATTGGAGACTTCTCTAGCATACAGTAGACATTTAAGAGCCCAGTTTAACCCTCTGAGTGCCAGATGGAGTGAGCAGTCCATTGATCACAATGGGTTGGTCACCCCTTAGTACATAAAAAGATAAATAATTGGGAACTTTGCATGTTTGTCTCTTATGGTGCAGTGGTTTGTCATAGACCTACTCTTCTGTATTCATTGTGCATATGGCCTTCTGAGTCTTCAAAATAGCATTTTGCCTAATAAAGATATGTATCCTGAGTCTTCAAAATAGCATTTTGCCTAATAAAGATATGTATCAGTGCAGGTATGGCTACTTAATAAATATCCCCTCTCTGCTGCCCCCAGTGAGAGATTAATGACACTGTTGCAGTACAAGTATACTTCAGAGATTAATAGTTTAAAGGGATAGTAATACTTTGTTTTATCTTTATTTTATTTTGTAGGCATTAAAAAAACATGAAGAACGATATAAGTCTTATCTCTCAAATCTTTATGGTTTAAGAGATATTCACAAACAAAGTATCCCCCCCCGTTCAGCCAGAGCAGAAGGGAGGTGCCCAGGTAGACTGCAGAGAGGGACAATCTTCAATTAAGATAAGGGAAAAACCTGAAAAACTTGTCAAGGGGAGAAGGGCTTTCATTGTTATCATAGAAGATTGTCCCCTGCTGTTAGCTGTCTGGTCTATGGACTGGATTCCACATCTGAGAAGAGATGGCTTACACTAGGTAAAAGGGGCGGGAGGGGGAAACTTTGCTTGTGAATATCTCTTAAACCATAAAGGTTTGAGAGATAAGACTTATATCATTCTTCATGTTTTTTTCATGCCTACAAAATAAAATAAAGATAAAACAAAGTATTACTATCCCTTTAAGGCTGGACTTCAGTTTCAGACTGATTCCTTCTCATTGCGGAATCTTGAGTTCCGCTATTTCCTACAGAAATTACTCTTGTGACACTGGTATTTTTTTATTGTATTTTAAATAAATCAGCTCCTGTTTGAGTGTGTAAAAGGTAAAGCTATTTGTTCGTAGTATTGCAAAGAGCATTTAATTGTAGATGTGGCTTCCTGATTCCAAGGTACAAGACAGCAGTGTTCCCCATATACTGTTCCCAAGGGTAACCAAAAGCCAATGCTGTTACTTCACTTAGCCTTTTATTACCCTAGTTCAAATTACCATTGCAAAGTCTTTCCAAGACACCTGTATATTGTTACTTAGAAACCTGTCCTGTTGCCTTGTTTCAAGTTTTCCTATCTAAAAACTTTATTAAAAACTGCCTATGTGTCTTGTTAGCCAAAAGACCAACAAATGTAGAGTTAATGAGATTTTCATACTTTGTACCATATACTAATGTATGTTATCATACCTCCCAAGTGTCCCTCTTTTACACCCAAATCCCTCTGTCCCTCTTTCCCACCCTGATGTCCCTCTTTTTAGGGGATCAGACTGTGTGGTGTGTATATAAGTGTATCAGACTGCTACACAGCCATAAAACTCACATTAATGTTTGTTTAAACATTAGTATATGTGTTTATAAATTAGTCAGTGTAAATAAAATATTTTGGTCTTGTTATAAATCATTTATTAGATTACACAAGGAGGTGTCAATAGGCCATGAAATAGCCTAAAAATTAATCGATAATGCCCCTCCCACCCCCAGCAACACCCCCAAAAACACAAGTGTCCCTCATTGGCAATTTGAAATGTTGGGAGGTATGTGTTATTTGTGATACTTGTGTGGTACCAGTGGTGTTTCATATGCTAATAAAGCTTTTTTCAGTGATACTTCATATGCTAATGAAGCTCAGTGCTTCACTAGGAGACTTTCACTTTTCCCAGAAATAATAGTGTGAATAATTTCCTTTTGGTTAACATGACACACATGCAATTTTGAATGAAGTTTTCAAATACATAAGAAAAAATTCAAGGTGATAGGTCCACTTTAACCCTTCAGATGCTTTCAATTTTTTAAAACCATGTTAAATTAAATTCTCTTCGGTTAAGTGCACTCTCTGTTGTCATGTCACACTTGCAGGTCAATGATACCATAGAAAAGAGCACAGATAATTGGTTATAATAAAATCTAATAAAAGCACACAAATAAAATCACTAATTATTGTACTCATAAGAAATAGTGCCCACAATCGGCCTACGTGAATTAAAAAAAACGTTTACACAACAAATTCAAATTAGCAGACCTCCAGTCTAATACTCATTGCCTACCTTTTAATGTGATAGAAATGTGTATAAGCTTATATTGGGGAACAACATGCATTGTAGCACTTTGAATGCCAGAGGGATGTCAAAAACATTATAGAGCAACATGTTAAACACCACTCTAGTTTATGGAAGTGGTGGTTATTGAAGACACACACCCATACACACACACTACTGTTCAAGCAAACACACACACATGCTCTCTCCTTGTCTGTTGGTTAACCTAGTAAACTGCAATGTAAATTAATTAAAAAGTCTGGTTTAATTAATAACCCAGGTTCAACAATCTAATCCGTTTTAGACCCCTGCCTAGGAAAGCAATATTATGAATCCCAGCATTCATTATACCAGACTCATTCCCATCCCTGGATGTGTCCTATACAGAGGTAGAACTTGTGATGTGATTTTGTATGTATAAATGTTCGTCTCTTAGTACAAAAAAGACTTGGCTAATTTATGTTTTCATCAGGACTGAACTAATTGAGTGCAAAAAAATGACACAGATACATTGCTCAACAATGAAATTGCAACAGCAATAAAGGAAGTTGATACAGGATTTACATGAAATCTCAAATGTATAAGGGACAACATGAGGGACAAGTGATTAATGTCTGAGACAAAAAATTGTGAGCAACAGAACATTGTATCCAGTAGTGAATATGTGCATCTTTAGAGGTGATACAGGTGGCTAAACATTGAGTCATGTATTCAACAAGATGGCCAGTCATTTCTTAGGGAATCTTAATCTATTCAGCATTACTTAGCATACCTGGGAACTTAATCCTCTCTAGCTCCCAGAGATGTCTCATGTGCTGCAACCGTATGTAAATTACATGATTCAGAGGTTATCCATGGTAACATGTCATGTATGGGATGACATTGTCCTATTCAAGTAGAGTGCCAGGAATATTCAAGAAAAAGTGTGATGAATGGTTGTACAACTAGGACTACTTACCACCATTCTGTGTGAGTGCCCAGAATGTGTACTAGGGTGTGTGTCTGCCATACATGATGCTGTCCTACATTATTATACAGTAAGCTAACCAATGGTGGAGTTGGATGAGACATGCACCTGCATGTTGCTGATTAACAATCTTCCAGACCATTCGTACTGCCATCATGATGCTCTGGACAGGACTAGGACTGATCAGTGAAGAGCACAGATTACCATTCCTAGGCTTCAGGAATGGGACAGTTCCATCAGTGACTCCTGTGCAACGACAAAATAGGTAGGCCTTGGCATGGTTGCCTCGCTTAGAGATTGTCGTGCAAGCAACATCAAATGGTTAGGATTGATACAGCTGTTCTGGTTGCTCCCTGGCGGTCATGTTATTGCATACTCACTGTTGTGAAGTAGTTGCCCAATGCCATTCTCTGCAGTTTACAATCCTTAATAACTATGATATAGTGTTGTGGTCTGCCTAAAGTGATGTGCTTTGGTCTTCTCAAACTCAGCAGGGACCAACACAGCTCCGATATCCTGGTCATCCCTGTGAGCAATCGCTAGCATGGACAATCCAAACTGATGTAGTATCATGATTCTCTCCATCTCTTATTTGTCTGTTTACTTTATTCTTTTGGTTGTTGCACCCTAGGCATGTCATGAAGCATTCCACAGACAAAAACTCAGAGCTAAACCTCTTTACAACTAACAGCTGTCTGCTTAGCAATGGCCTTTATACCCATCTAACTCATTACCCACGTGACCCATCTCAGAGGAAATGTAATCATTTTATTCATCTGAGACATCTCATTGCTTGGTATGATTTGCATAGCTCTACATCTCCTCCTTTCTTATGTTGCAATTTGAGTGTTGAGCAGTGTACATGGAAAAGATCCCTTGTAACAAAATCTTCATTCTTTAGGGATATAATCTCATTTTAGCTTCATACCCAGTGGGGATAATCTATAATTGAAGCAAAGTATGTTACTAAATGAAAATGCTGTGCCATATTAAGTTAAAAGAAACTTTACCCACAGAGAGCAAAGAGCAGGGACCCAGACAAGGTTTACAAATTTGTTAATAAATCACTTGAATGAATTATATGTTGGGATTATGCTTGGTGCAGGATATAGAAAGCAGTGTTTTATTCTGGCTTGAAGTTTGAGTCGACTCCCAGTTGCTGTTAGTTATCTCAAATTAAATCTTAAATTGAGCCTGTGGTTCTGTGAATTAATACTCTGGCCTTTTTTGCTGAGGTCATTTAAATCTAATGGTTGAGATAGTCTTTAGGTCAAGACTTGTTATGTAGATTATAAAAATGTTTTAATGATTCCAGCAGATGTCTGAATTTTTGATGTTGAATCCTGCGCTTGCCAGTCCGCTGGAGATGAACATTATATCACAGATTTACAGCCTTCAGTCAATTCATTTGCTAAACTGAGCATAGGATTCTAATGCTGTGTAAATCGCTTGGATGTCAGAGATGCCTCTAGTTCATTGCAAAGCAAAGTGCTGGGGGAAATTCCTAGTATCTAAGAGGTTATTTTAACTGGGTTCTACTCAGTATATTTCTGCATGACATTGATTACATCAGTTTTGTTCTAAAAAAAAATAAGCATTTGAAAGCATATAAACGTTTAACCCCCTTTGCTGCCATATTGCCAATTTTAAATGGGACATAAATTAATAATAAGTGGAGCTTAATATTATTATTTTTTTGTATATCAGAAAGAGTTGTTTAGATATGTGTCCTTTAAAAAAGCTGTCAGCTATTTTTGTGTTCATTTGCATTTGATTACTGTTGAACTTTACTGTTAATTGTTTCAGAATTACAGTCTGGCAAAGATTATTGAACCTTAGGAGTCATTTTGGTCTATTGAAGCTCACTGAGAAGATGTGACTTAGAGGCAGACTTTAGTAGAGATTATTATCCACAGGATACTGCAGATTTAATGCAAACCATATAGACATACCTGGGAACTTTCAGGGATTGACCCTAAGAGTCAGGGTTTTGACCCAAATCTCAGGGTCTCTGGGTGAAGGGCCAAAATCTCAGGGTGAGAGAGTTCTGTGTTACCTACTATATGATTTAACCCCAATTACATTTTTCTTTAGTTTCTAAGTTGTTGCTATTTGTACCACAAAGACAGAGGGAGATATACTACTTCCCTTGTTTGTGATTAGGCACAAATTGTAGCATGTTAAAGGTTCCTTGAGGACCATCTCAAGCACCTCTGGGTTAGAGCAAGCAGGTACATATTAATACATCTACATTATGGGAAGTTGTAAGGGGTAATATACTAAAGATCTCAGGGTCAGCACATCTTAAAAGTTCCCAGGTATGTATATAGAGACATATATTCACCAGACTGAAAGAGACTTACCTAGGTAGGCCATAAATCATATATAATCACATATTTAAAGCCACTTATTCCTGAGGTAAATTTCCAATCTGCCCAGAATCACATGTTTTGTTTATAGTTATGTTAGACTAGTTTAAAACAAAGTACTTATCCAGTTCCTCACCCAAGTCGTCACCAGTCTTGACTGGTGACTCTAAAAGACCTTAGCAGTGGAAGTCTTCCTGCTCAGATCCTTTACTACTGAGCATGAGCAAATATTTGATCCTGCCTTTACGCATACCCATTAGTATTACTGGATTCAATCTGGAAGGATGATTGTCACTGCTCAGACCGCATATTACTAATCACTGTTCAATCCAGAAGAGGAACCAGCCTTCACTCAAGCCTGCAGGAATAGCTGAGACATCTGGCAAGAGACTCTGTTAGTATGTTGTTGTGAACAACTAGAGTTGCATGACTACTTTGAGGGCAGAGGCAAACCAAACATTCATCCCTTGATGGCCATTTTAGTCTAACAAGAATTGGAAGATGACTACAGGTTGTCCACATTGGCATAGACATAATCATAACAGCAAAAACCTTTCTCGTTATTTGTTTTCAAAATCATTTAGTCCCCATAATTTAATAAGGACTAAAGCAAGGATATTCAGTTGTTGGACCTGTCTGATATAAGAGAGGACATTACAAAACAATTAGGGGACATATGTACAACAATAGAGTTCAGCAATCCTGGGGCAAACCAACTGTACCAGAACGGACAAATAAAAGTTACTATTGATTCAAATGCAACTTTTAACCTTTTCAGTGCTGGATAGGTCTCCAAAGCATTGTTCCATAGCCCCATTAGAAACTTTAGGGATTCAGTTTGTTCCTTATAGTTGTTTTGCTTCAGAATTCCTCCGCTTTATAAATATATCCCTATATGCTTTCTAGTTGTTCAAGTTAACTTATGCCCTTGGCTGTTTAAGCAGCTGATGGGCCCTGGGCAAAGAATCAATTAGTGGGTCCCCTTAAGCCCTTAGATGCTATAGAGGTCTCCAATTCTTTGAGATGCAATGTGTAGGAGACTTCTCAATCATTCAAGGAGTTAAATAGTCACTACAACTGTGTGTTTCTCTTTTTAAAATAGAGTACTCCAACTTATAGGCAGTTCCCAAAAAAAAACAGAATGTTTGTGTTCACAACAACAGTATCTTCACAAAATGCTGAGCTTTCACATCTTTACACAGTGCTGAGTTTTGACATACATCTTTACATACTTGAAGATATTCTTTTATGACAGTCAGATCTTCCCCTTGATTGTGGGGGGTCCTTTCTACCAGTGAGCCGTGGGAAGTTGCTCTGTTGTTAAATTAGCCCTGCGAGTGGGTGAAACTGTATGAAACCGTACATTAATACACACTGAGTCTTATTTTTAAAGGGAAAGTGGGGGAATTTTGCTGCAAGCCAACTGCACTGTAGGGGGAAAAAGCCTATTCATTTCAAAGTGGCTTTGAACTCCTTGAATGCAAAGTTTTCTCTAATGCATTTTGAAGGGGTAAAAAGTGTTTTAAAGGGATAGTAGTGGTTTAAAATAAATGGCCCATTGATGATTCTTCATAGTTTTCTGGCCATGTACAGCACAATTACAATAATGTCCATTGTGTTGTTCAAGAGTAAATCAATTATAAAGAGTCCCCCTCCCGCCCCTTTCACCTAAGTAACACTGCTCTCCAAGCCAGTCCGGATGGAACAGAGTGAGGGACAATCTTCAGTGAGCATAAGTTTTCCTTATGCTAACACCAAGAAGATTGTCCCTCACTGCGAGCTGTACGATCTGATGACCTGATATCAAATCTGATGGAAGGCAGCTAACAAAAGGTAAAAGGTGGGGGAGTGGCACTATTTATAATGTATTTACTCTTGAACTACACAACAGACATTATTGTAATTGAGCCGTGCATGACCAGAAAACTGGTCGACGGGCCATTTATTTGGAACCATTACTATCCCATTTAAGCCTCATTAAAATAAATGGCAGTTTTTATTTTTCTCCTACTGGGGTGTTACATTTCCTCTCTGTTATCCAGGGAAGGCTGCGAAGGCGAGAGCAGCAAAGTATTTCTCATCTCTAGTGTGGTTGTGCCGGCAGAGCCATCTGACATCACTGGACATCAGTGTATAACCTGTGCATTCTCTGGAGCAGCACAGAGTTCTAAATACAAGAAGCAGAACTGTCAATTGATTGCTATACAGAAAGTGATGTCTGTTCATAGGTACAAGAAACTGTACGTCTACAAAAATATCCTGCTGCAGGAAGTAGGGCATTGTTCCCCCTCTAGTGTTTTAAACCCTGTGTGGAGGCCATTTTTGTGTAGCCCAGCATATTTATCACTTTCTGTCACCTCAGTCAATATGTAGTTGTCTTAGAGTTTAGAACTTTACATTCTGGAGTCTGTATTACCAGGACATATGACACAATGTTGTAACAGGACTGTTCTCTCCAGTCCAGGACTTGTGGTCACCCTATTCCCTACAGTGCAGTTGATGTGCTCCAGATTCACTAGACTTTGCCTTTTATACACAAGGCTCACTGTTTCTTATAACAGAATAAATAAATATATATATATATATATATATATATATATATATTATACACAGTTTTTATGGAGTTAAAATGGTTGCATAGTCCCTAAAGCACAAAGCCCTAAATGCTCAGTGACCCCAGCATGCTCCAGGCCAGCCATTGGTTAGCTAATCGGTGCTGTTGAAAAACAGATGGGTCTGCATTGTCTACCAAGATTTCCAACTGCAATGCCAGAAAGGGTCAGAGAACACATGTGTCTGAGCTACAAGTAAGTTGTTGTTTTTAAGCTGGCAAGAAACCAGAAAGCTATTTTTTTTTCTCCCTTTACTCTATATAAACTGAATTGTCAGGATTACTCTGCATAAACCACAGAGTATACACATGACTGAGTCTAGAGCTGAAGGGGCCCAAAAGCAGAGGATTGTGTAGTTTGCACTCCATTCCTAACACGGATATTATAAAAACCTTGGCTCAGATACACAGGCTAATGGCAGGGGCGGTACAGACTGGAAAATAATTTACAATGCTGTTGTTTGCCATAAAACCTGGTGTTCATAAAGATGTTGAAGATTATAAGCACCTGCTCATTAACCCTACAAGAGTCATCCAAAAAAAGAAATACAATTTTGGCCTGGATTCCATTGCAATTGATAACAGTGTCAAGGGTTTTATCTACAAATGATTCCATAGACTTCAACAGGAATATGTTAGATAAAAGAAGCTGTTACCACATATGAACTGCAATGAACTGTATGTATGTAGAGGGTATGGTCGACTGTGTCAAATGCAATTGACAGGTCAAGGAGGCTAAAGAGAGAGGGAAATGCCCATTGGTTTTCTCAATTTGTTACTTTCATAAGGGCAGTCTCTGTAGAGAAAGTTGATCGAAAACCAGAGTGCAGTGGGTCCAGAGTGTTATGGGAGTTGAGAAAGTAAAGCATGCGAGAGTAAACTAGGCACTCTAGAATTTATGAAGCAAAGGGCAAGAGTGATACAGGTCAGGGATGGGGAGGTTGGCTGTAGTGAGGGGAAGATGCCAGAGGATAGGGAGGAGTTGAAGTTGTACTGTAATCTACATCCATGGTTGAGAGACCTCTTTCATTTGGTGATACCAAAGCAGTGATGGGGACATATGTACAAAGTAATATTGTGTTGGTTATGTCACATGTGGTGAAAGGTATTATGCTGGATCATGGGCAATGATCACCTCTTATCAATGCACCAAAGCCCAGCATGTTGCAGTGTTACTGTGTTCCTTAACCCCTTAACGACCCTTGACGGTCATGGTACGTCATGGGTAAAAAGTGACTGAACAACCCATGACATACTATGACCGCCATGGATTTCAGGGCTCCCCGCATGGCTGCACGCCATTCGGGGAGCCCTGAATCGGATCGTCAAAAAATAAATAAATAAATGATCCGTGGTCCTTTAGTGACCGCCGCTTCCCTGTGCGGCCGGTCGTTAAGGAATGCAATAAAGATGAAATGAGGAAGGTTTGCATGGTAGTCTATGGGGCCACTGGCAAACATTTCATATCGGCATTAATGGATGTTGAGATTCTCATGTCACCCTGAAATTAATGGTGGACAGTTACTATAGAAATCTTGATAGGTGTCTCTGAAGTAATAGTCCAGGATTGTCCATTAACAACTTGAGATAATGTAACAGTGTTTCTGAATACAAGAGCTGTGGGTGCTAATTTCTATAAATTAACCACATTAGCTAGTCTCTAATTACAAATGGAAGAAACAAAATTAACCACATGCTATGTAAATAGGCATTAAAAAGATAAGTATTTAAATATATTAAGTATAAGTATTAAGTAGAAGTATTTCAAGGATTACCGTGAAATCTCAGGTATAATACGCTGTGTATAATATGTAGGTGTAAATTATACTTAAGATTTTAGGGGAAAATAAAAATGCCTGTGTATAATACACACCTTTGTTTTCCCTCCCTCTACCCACAAAAAAATTTAGTTTCTTTTCTGCTTCCCTCACCCTACCTACCTTAACATACTTCCAGCTTCCCCTCTCTCCACCAACCCCCTCCGGAGGCATCTGGGATATCTGCACAGTGAGCCGTATGTGTCACATCCGTGCCTTGCTTCTCTTTTGTGTCTCCACTCTCCACCCCTGAATCCTCTGATTGGCTGGTTCACATTTATCTACCTGGCTCCATGCAAGTAGATGCACATTCTTCTAGCTAATTGCATCTTGTTCCTGAAGTTGTCCCAGAGTTTTGACCTTGGCAGTCTCCGATTTTGCTTTGTCTTGTCCTTCTGTCTTGAATCTACTAGCCTCTAGTACCCAACCTTGGCTTACTCACAAGTATCCAACTTCTATGACACTCCAGTACCCAACCTCCGCTTGCTCAAGACTATCCAGCTCCTACGACTCTCTGGTATCTGACCTTGGCTTGTCTATGACCAACCTTGCTTGTCCGACTCTTTGTTAACCGACCTCGGCCTGTCCTCGACTAACCCTGTCTCTTTGACCTTCCGGTTACTGACATCAGCACGACTATGATAAATAGACTAGAAATCCAGAAAAACGATCAAGTAAAATCAATTGATAGCTACTCCGTATAGCAATGCTATACTAAATACGAGACAGATATAGCAATCTCGTAAAATCAATTCACAACTACTCCTATGAAAGATCATATTCATTCATGTTAAGTACTAGTTTTTTTTTCCTTTTCTATCTATTTACTCCTGTAGTTACTCACCTACAATAAAGACAGATTATATTAATACCCTGATATAGGTAGTTTCATGCAATGACTGCTCTTTTTTGTGTATTTCAACATAATAATAGTACCCTTTGAGGGCCTGAAGGTCCTCTCAGGGCACTACCATAGATCCAATGCATAGAGCTCTGTTTATTGAAACTACAGTAGTGCCCTGCAAGGACCTTCAGGTCCTCCAAGGGTACCATGATTATCATGAATTGACAAAAGTCATCACAAGCATGCCTCCCATGGTACAGATATCCCAGATGCCTTTGGAAGTGGTGAGTAGAAGGAGGAGAAGGTGGGAGCATATTGAGGTGGAGGGAGGAGGGGAGCAGACACGGACATATTTTTTTTTTCTCTTGTGTATAGTACTCACCCCCCATTTCACATATCTTTTAGGCACTTAAAATATGTTTTACTGATGCTAGCTGTAAGTACATGATATTTAAATTTATATCTACTAATTTCATTTTGTATTAGTGTTCCTTTATGATATTTCTAAACTAACCCCTTTAAAGTGGAACTACCACCCCACGTAAAGTTAAACCCCAAGAATTACCCATCTGGCGACTAGCTGAACAATAGTACTAGTAGCCAGAATAATTACCTCCTTACAGAGAAATTCTACTGCTCCCGATACTGACAGCCAGGAAACAGCACAGACATCTTTACATAGTGACATCTGCATGCTGCGCTCTCAGTTCCAGTCTGCTTTAGGAGGCATTGCTTGGTACCTTAAGATACTGGAAAGGACAGACGACGCAGGCTCACAGATTTTTTTTAAAGCACTGTTACCTGGCCGTCAGTCTCTGGAGCAATAGAATTTAGCTATAAGGAGGAAATTATTCTGGCGACTAGTACTATTGTTCAGCTAGTTGCCAGATAGGTAATTTTTGGGGTTTAACTTTACGTGGGGTGGTAGTTCCACTTTAAGGATCAGAGGGGTGTGCAATGCATTGTTTCACAATGTATTGCACAACCGAAAGTTGTCACTCTTTTTTTTTTTTTTTTTTTTTTTTTAAATATCCTAAACACATTCTGAACAATAAATATCATGTAGAGCTTTCCCAACTACATGAGGATACTTTGACTGATGGTAGATGCTTCATTCTGAAGTTGTTACAAAACAAACATTAGCCATTTCTTGTGAACATAGCATTTTTTGAAGATTCTGTTGCTATTGAATTATGGGGAGCTGTGTTTACTGACGTTTAATAACCTTTCAATGAGGACATGTGCCAGCAGCAAAAGCACCCTCATTTCACCTAGCTAGAATAAGCTTAACCCTTTCAGTGCCAGAGGGGTACGCAACACATTGCAAAGCAATGCATTGTGTACCCCTCTGCCACTGAAAGGGTCAAAGCAGATATATTTTTCATAACAAACATTCATTATCTGTTCGAGGTAGATTTAAAGGAACACAATGCTTATAAAAAACCTCATATAAGTCAATGAAAATGTATATTTGTTCCTTATAGTATAGTTGGGTTTTCCCCAGAATTGCTCCACTTTCTTTTGTGCATTAGGGCCTATGACTTTTGCCTTTACACTACGGATAAAAGACATAACATTTATAATCCCTTGTGAATGCCATGTCCTTGGATGTCGATATGACCCTTGCTGTCAGAACTCTTAAACCTCATACTCCACTCACTACGCATAGTAATCTTCTGCAGGCTCATGCACTCTGAATGCTTCAGTTTGGAAAACAAGTAAAGGATATATTTTAAAATTTTGTTTTCTCTACTTATTTCCATATCATTTACAAACATGTAGTCCAAGCACTGTACCCTGAGGTACTCCATTCTCAACTATAACTGTATTGGAGAATATTCCATTTACAACAACACCCTGTTCCCTACACTTCAACCAATGTTTTATCCAATTACAATTATCATGCCCTGGACCTGATTTCCTTATTTTATAGGACGGCCTCCTTTGTGGCCCTGTATCAAATGTATTTGCAGCATCTCAATATACTGCATCTTCTGCTGGACCATTACCTGGGCAACTACCGTAAAATCACAGATATAATAGGCACCTGTGTATAATACGCAGGTGTATATTATACCCAAGATTTAGGGGAAAACAAGAGTGCCTATGTATAATATGCACCCTTGTTTTCCTCCTTACAAAATTTTTTTTATGTCTGGCAGATACCTTCCCTCCCCACCAGTGCTACCCGCTCTCAAAATCAGACTTCCTTCTTTCCACTGAAGTCCCCATCTTCCCTGCGGGTAGCATTCTTGCATTTGCCACCCTCTTCCTTCAATGCGCTGTCAGGATCTTCCTCCTCCAGCCACTGGTAATGCCCTGTGAGGATCTCAAGGTCCTCGCAGGGCAATACCGTAGGCGGAAGGTCCTGACACCATAAACTCTTGTGTGTAATACGCACCCCCCACTTCACATGATGTGAAGAGGGGTAAAATTGTGCATATTATATACAAGATTTTACAGTACTTATGCATAGAAGTTCAGTAGATTTGTTTGGCAAACTCTATTCCTCATAAAGCCATGTTGCGTCCAACTAATAATTTTGCTTTTTACAAATTTTTATTCCTCTGTATAATCCTTATTGCCCTGTATAATCCATATACCCGTTCAAACAATTTACCAACTACTGAGGTCAAACTCGCAGTTCTATAATTCCCAGGACCTCTTTTGGTTCCATTTATTAAAGGGATATTAGTATTTAAAATGTAAAAAAAAAAAGTTGTAGGGTTTATCCCCCTGAGTAAAACAAGAGTACTCCCACTGCTGAAAGGTGTTTAATTCAAAAGTTATTAATTTTCAAAGATGAATTTTTTAGGTGCAATATCACAATGGCCTGAAATTGTACAGTGGCGCTGTTGCTACACGACCCTATGGACAGCTCTGGTCCCAGGACCATAAATCTCCATAGGATGGTGTAGCAACAGCGCCACTGTACAATTTCAGGCCACTGTGATATCGCACCTAAAAAAATTCAACTTTGAAAATTAATAACTTTTGAATTAAACACCTTTCAGCAGTGGGAGTACTCTTGTTTACTCAGGGGGATAAACCCTACAACATATTTTTTTTTACATTTTAAGTATTACTATCCCTTTAATTAATGCACCACATTGGTTTTAAGCCAATCTTGTGGCACTGAGCCTGTGGAGATTTGAGTCAGAATGGCTCAGTGTGCAAGGAAATCAGATGATTCCTTTGCACATTAACCATTAGTCCATTCAACAATTGCAATATCTTATTTGGACTTCACTTATTTATGAATAAGCAATGGCCAGATAGCTATTGGCCAATTTCATCTGCCAGCTTGAAGTTGGAGCATCCCATTACAACGTATGGGGCAAACACACGCATTCACATTTGCTGTATGTGTGGTTATATTGCCAGATTGGCCCCGTTTACTGAATTTTCCCTGCTTTACATATGCAAGGCAGGAAAATACGGCATATTATTGATGAATACCAGAAGGTATCCATCAATGATCTCAGTGACGTGCTTGCGAAGAGCAGCATATTTGATACGCCGTTTTTCCCACACATTGATGAATTTTGGCCTTGGTCTCGATAAGATTGCACTAAGATTCTGAATAACCCTTGGATGTAAACCATCAGGTCCATGTTCTTTGTCAGTCTTAATTTTGTCCAGTCTTTATTTGACCTGTTTTTTTGTTGATACAGCACTTATATGATACACTTATGTGTACATTTATATATATATATATAATCTGTAAAAGAAAACCTGCCTGCAAATAATATATTGATTATAATGCATCCACTGCATTCCCAGAGTTCCATGCAATAGCACAGTCACTATTTATATTCCAAACACTCATGTTTATATTTGTTTGGAATCTAAAATATGACTGTCCTGTGAGCCTTCATTTGCAAGTTGCTTCATGGAATTCTGGGAATTTAATGGAATTGTAAGCAGTGGACTGTTTGCTGGAGATAGATTTTTCTGATCTGTTTCAGATATGAAAATACACAGTGTATAATACAGGTACCTTGAATATATGTAATTAGTGATTTATTACAAACCAGAGATAAGAAAACAGACCGTTCATGCCAACCACTTGCATTAGTCATACATTATAGATAAATAAATGGCAGCCTCCCAAGTGCTAATTTTGGCAAGTTTTTAATGGGGGAACCCCACCAAAACAAAACAAAACCTAGTAGTTTGATGTGCTAAGACGTAACATAATTCTGGAGCAAATCAACTGCAACATGGGGAGAAATAAGAATCCCCATTGATTTAAATGATGGCTGTTAACACTATAAGTGCCAGATAGATATCCAGATAGATATCCAATGCATTGCAATCAGTAGAATTTTGGGAGTTTTTATTCATCCTCTATGTGGGTTAGTCTAAAATGACTCTAGTTTTTCAACTGATAAATTATATCACTGGTTTTATCGAACAGATTCCCATTCAAGTACATGAAGGAATTTGTAGCTAAAAATGCATCAGCTGCAATGGAATCCAGACCTAATTTTGAGTATACGTTTTATTTAGCCAGTATTCCTGCTGTATATGCATAGTCCATTATAGAATAGAATGCAGCATTAACCCTCTGAGTGCCAGAGAAGGATCCAAGGCATTGGTTAAATGGCTGCAAAAACTCTAATTTTAAAGGGGACCCGTCACCCTACGACTAGTTTGTTTTACAGTTAATTCAATCTGCACTATTGCACTAAAAAACTTAAAGGGATAGTAATACCTAAAATGTAAAAAAAATATGTTGTAGGGTTTATCCCCCTGAGTAAAACAAGAGTACTCCCACTGCTGAAAGATGTGTCATTCAAAAGTTATTAATTTTTAAAGTTGAATTTTTTAGGTGCAATATCACAGTGGCCTGAAATTGTACAGTGGCGCTGTTGCTACACTATCCTATGGACAGCTCTGGTCTCAGGACCATAAATCTCCATAGGATGGTGTAGAAACAGCGCCACTGTAAAATTTCAGGCCACTGTGATATTGCACCTAAAAAATTCAACTTTGAAAATTAATAACTTTTGAATGAAACATCTTTCAGCAGTGGGAGTACTCTTGTTTTACTCAGGGGGATAAACCCTACAACATATTTTTCTTTACATTTTAGGTATTACTATCCCTTTAACTCTTTGAGTACATAGCAATGCGTTCCATACCCCTCTAGCATAATTCGTTTTTAAGAAGTTATTCATTATGATACAGTGGCACTTTAGGTTAAATCCCAGCACATTATGCAAATTGGGTGTGTTTGAGG
This sequence comes from Rhinophrynus dorsalis, assembly GCA_037306005.1. Classification (NCBI taxonomy): domain Eukaryota; kingdom Metazoa; phylum Chordata; class Amphibia; order Anura; family Rhinophrynidae; genus Rhinophrynus; species Rhinophrynus dorsalis. The sequence goes on along the minus strand of CM074722.1, from coordinate 350,147,295 downwards.
CCAAACTTACTGCTCGCTGTAAACCCTTTGAGTGCCAGAGAGATATCCAACGAATTGTGTTGCACTACATTGGATGCCGTTCTGGCTTTCAAAGGGTTAATTTTAGAAGAAAGTAAAGCCCTTTTTTGTTTTCCCTACCAATTAATGCTTTCTGCAGTAATTTATTCATTCATATTATTTTGTACAGTTCGTTCTGCTTGATCTTGTTTTTCTTTTTTAAATGATTGATAGCCATTTTCCTTGAAAGACAAATATTTTGGCTGCCTAGTCATTTCACATTGGCTGGAAATAGAATTAAAAACACATAAATATTTTTAAAAGGACTTTAATTTCATGTAACTTTCTCAACAGATGGAGGGCACAGGCCATAAACCATTTGTTTCCTCCATCAATCTTTACTCATTTTAAATATGTGGATACCTTTTTTGACAAACAGGAGGGTTTGTTTTTTATATGTGATTGTGAAATCAAAATCCTTTGATTTTGACATTTTCCCAGAAATGTTTTTCAACTTCAATATCTGTGGAAACATGCTTTTAGGAAAAATGTAAAAAAAAAATATATAGATATTATTTTCTGGAATCAGTATGAATTTTCATATTGTCAGAAACCTAAAACTCGTTTAGTCTGTAACCCTTTGAGTGCCAGAGGGGTATGCAATGCATTGCTCTGCAATATGTTGAGTATTTCTCTGTCACTCAAAGGGTTAAGCATAAAGATGCCATTAGAGAGGCTGAATAACCATTTAAATCATATGTACAAATAAAAATCTCTCTTAATTTAAAGGGATAGTAATACTTTGTTTTAACTTTATTTTATTTTGTAGGCATTAAAAAAACATGAAGAATGATATAAGTCTTATCTCTCAAACCGTTATGGTTTAAGAGATATTCACAAGCAAAGTTTCCCCCCTCCCCGCCCCTTTTACCTAGTGTAAGCCATCTCTTCTCAGATGTGAATCTGGTTGTAAGTCCAGACAGATAACAGAAGGGGACAATCTTCTTTGTATGAAAACAATGAAAGCCCTGCCCCCCTTGACACGTTTTTCAGCTTTTTCCCTTATCTTAATTGAAGATTGTCCTTCTCTGCAGTCTACCTGGACACCTCCCTTCTGATCTGGCTGAACGGGGGGGGGGGGGTACTTTGCTTGTGAATATCTCTTAAACCATAAAGGTTTGAGAGATAAGACTTATATTGTTCTTCATGTTTTTTAATGCCTACAAAATAAAATAAAATAAAACGAAGTATTACTATCCCTTTAAGTGAGGCTTTTAACTCCATGGGGCTTATGCACTGAGGTGTGATAAAGTGGAGATGACTTTTCCAGTGATATCACTTCTCCACTTCCTATGTTGTTCTATGGAGCTAATGCACTATGATTTCTCCAACTTTGGTAATGCATAGGCTGTATAAAATAACATAGGAGCTGGAGAAGTGATATCCATACCTGGAAACTTTCCAGATCTCCCCCAGAGACTGCGGGTTTTGCTGCTGATTACCGGGTCTCTGGGGACAGAGGCTGATTCTCTGGATGTGGGGAGTTTCTAATTAAACTCTGCCCACTTCTGCTCCTTCCCAGCCTATCTCCCACTTTTTAACATCTGTTAAGCCCCGCCCCACCTGTAATTAAGCCCACCCCTTTTTTGGTATGAATTGCGTCATTTATTTCCCCCATGAGCTCCGCGGACTCCACAGGGCAAAGTTCCCAGGTATGGTGATATCACTGGAGAAGTTATCGCCGTGTTATCACCACTTTATCACTCTTTAGTGCATCTACCCCCTTCAGTGCTAGAGAAGTCTCTAATTCATTGCTTTCTAATATTCAAGGAGTTAAAGGTCCCCTTTAAATCAGTGAGGATTACGGTGATTTTTATTTATTCTCTATGGGGAATTTGGTTTTTACCGGGGCAAACTGAGCAGTCGGGCACTTTGTTACAGAGCAGGGACACATTGCCCAGGGGCCACCAATGCTGACAGGTCAGAGCACCTACAGTGCACCCACATCTACTTCCCTTTATTGAGTCTCTGAGAGACGTAATGAAGTAAACCGCGCCCTGCTCCCTCACATGTTTATGTGACCTGAGAGGTCTGTGTGGAATGCTTAGTAACATCAGCACGGTCTTCACAGGGGTTGCGTGATCTAATATTGATGACACTTCCCCTATGTTTGTGAGCATGGCCAGCCATCCCAGGCATGGGGGGTGTTGTAGGGGGCTTACCTGCTTTTTGTCCAGGGACCCTGGGTAACAAAACTGTGCCACTTTCCTTAGTATATCAACCTCAGAGACAGTTGGAACATCCGCACTCCATATGTGTTTTTTGTAATTGATCAAAGTGTTTCTTTATATTCCACTATATCAAATGCTATCCAACTTTTTATATGGTAAGTCTTTTTATGAACATATATTCATGTGGGATTTCACTTTGATATTTGAACACAGTTATACTAATTGTGTAATTATCTGTTAGTGTTTTTGCAAGACATTTAGGGCTAGATTTAAAGGCAGCAGACGCAAAAAAACCTCCAGGTGACGGCATTTTTTTCAAGCACAGTAAGAGATTCAGTTACCAGTGCTGTGAAAATATGCCGGCAAAACAAAACCCTGCTGGCCTCTACATTTAGACGAGTTTTGGCCCATAGAAAAAAAAAATGGCACAAGTTGCGATTCAATAGACTGTGTTTATCCGATAAGGGACTCACTGTAGCGTGTTCAATTTAAGACCCAGTTTTTTTTTGGATCTCTAGTCAGATGATGTGGCTATTGAAAGTGAAAAAAAAAACCCTACATCCCCAGTGGATGTATTGATATGGGGCCCTAAGCCACATATCAATATATCCAAAAAAACTAAAAAATGTTCAATATTAGTAGAATTAACCCTATGAGTGCAAGTGGGGTATAATTACCCCGCTGGCACTCATAGGGTTAACCCGAATAAGTAACAAACCAACATCACATAAAAAAATAACACTTGCCATTAACCCTGATGTCCAGCAGAGTCCTCAGCATCCTGGTCACCTACTGTCCATCTTCTTTCTTAACTTCTTTCTTAACTTCTTTCTTCTCTTCTTTCTTCTCTCTTGTCTCTCCTTTTTTCTTGTGTTGTAGCTGTAAAAAGAAAAATAAATATCAATACATGTTTTCATCAAATAACCCGCACACTTATACATAGTTTAACCCCTTGACTGCCAGAGGTGTACACGTTGAGCACCTCTCTGGGGCTCAACGGGATAAACCATGTATGAGTGTGCAGGTGAACATCAACATGCCTCCAGTTATTAAAATGTTTCTACTAAAATAATGTTTTTGATATTTTTGATTAAATAAACTTATCTTGTCATTTTTCTCCACCGCTGTGTGTGGCTGCAGAAAAATCGATGTGCGGCACTGACCCCCCGTCCTTCCCCCACGGGCCGATGCCCGTTCCACACTGGGGGAATTTGAACAGAGACCGCCTTTATATATGATCAGTCTCTGCTCTATTGGTCATCGATTTCTCCGCTGCAGCCGCACACAGCAGCGGAGAAAAAAGACAAGATAAGTTTATTTATTAATCCCTTGACGGCCATAGTACGTCATGGGTCGATCTGAGTTAACGACCCATGACGTACTATGACCGTCATGGAATTCCGGGATCCCCCTGCAGCTGCACGCTGCTCAGGGAGTCCGGAATCGAAATTAAAAAAAAATAAAATAAAAAGCTCCGTGGTCCTTTAGTGACCGCCACGTGCCTGCGCGGCCGGTCGTTAAGGGGTTAAAAAATACAGGAAAATTATTTTAGTAGAAACATTTTAATAGCTGGAGGCATGTTGATGTTCACTCGCACACTCATACATGGTTTAACCCGTTGAGCCCCAGAGAAGTGTGTAACGTGTACCCCTCTGGCATTCAAGAGGTTAAACCATGTATAAGTGTGCGGGTTATTTGATGAAAACATGCATTAATGTTTGTTTCTTTTTACAGCTACACCAAAAGAAGAAAGAAGATACACAAGAGAAGACCGAAGAGAAGAAAGAGGATACAGAATGGAGACAGAAGGAGGACAGTGGATGACCGGTAAGTATAACACAGATAAGTTAACGATTATGTCAGGCACTGTTAGTTAACTTTTTCCTTTGAAGTTACCATTATTGCCACTATTTAGAGGCGTTTTGAGAATCTGACGGACAAAACAGACGTTTAGCCACAAGACCAGCACAGAAAGTGGCCTAATATAAATTGTGCTTTTAGTTGGTAGGGCTTATAAATACCGACTTGGATGTTTTATTATGTCGGTCGGTACTCAATTTGGCCCTACTGCATGTTTTATCGTATTCCTTTAAATTGAGCCCTTAATGTGATGTATTCTTTCTTTGTGCAGAACAAACTGAGTTAGTTATTGCTCTATCTATATGACTATCTATCTACTGTCTAGAGCTGCAAATGTTGAGGGGTGACTTAGCTGTGCTGGTCACGCCCCTACAATAGCAAGTTATCTAGCAACCAAGTGGTTAAAGACTTTTTTGATCTTGTTATAGGCCAATGGTATGATCTGTCACAGGAAATAGTGGATAGGTCTGGGGGTGGGGCCATGTGAGGAATTGGGGGTGGAGCAAAGGGCACCTAGAGTGCCATGCCTAGGCATTCATCCCAACATTTCAAATGACTAAAGAGGAACACTTGTGCTTTACTTGGGTTTGCTGTGGGCGTGGCTGGTGAGTGGGACACAGTGAACACAGTGAACTTTAAACAAATATTATGTAGCTTTTTTCCTGTGGAGCAATGTGATATACACACACACACACACACACACACACACACACACACACACACACACACACACACACACACACACACACACACACACACACACACACACACACACACACACACACACACACACACACACACACACACACACACACACACACACACACACACACACAGTCAGATCTCTTAAACAAAGGGAGACCATGGTGGGAATGACAGGTAGAGGGATTTGGGTTTCAAAGAGGGTCTGTCCCTCCTAAAGAGGGACACTTGAGAGCTATGAGTAGGGTAGCCTGGGATGTAATTCCAGCCCTGTGGCCCTATCTCTGTTCACTTCACATTAAGAGAGTCCTAGCCTAATAAACTACACTGATGTATTTCCTTCTATCCAAACTATCCCAAGTGAGCAAGAGTAGTTAATTGTGCCCCATGGTAGATTCCGAACACATGGAATACTTATACTGATGTATGTAGCCTGTAAGCATATATGGAAAATGACAGGAGTATGGCTCTAGAGGAAGTAGAAAAGGACTACCCCACCCAATCATTTTGTAGTACTTGTGTTAAGTAGTTCCTAGACTACCATAACAATATGCTGCAATAGTTAGTGCTCACAATACCTTGAGGCATTTGTACCAGTTACAGTCGGGCTACTACAAAATAGTAGAATCAGCCTACAAGTACTCATGCAGAGGTCCAGGTCCATTCTTTGTAATCCTCAGAGGGCAAACAGGGCAGTGGAGGATAAGTCATCCACCTCCACTCAGTGATCACTGTCTCCAGCAAACTGTAGTCTCAGCTGCTCTAGAACGGTCCCTGATATGAAAAGAAGAAGACTAATATGCACCACTATAGAACACTGGAGCAGAAACTATCACACTTCTCCTGATTTATCCCAGATTTTTATTAAAAATAAAGAAAAAAAATGCACAGTAAATGCATTAACTCAATGGTTATTCAGGAGTAAAATAAATCTAGAGAATTTCTGCTACTTCACCAAGATCCAGTTCTAGCTCTCTCAGCACTGACAGAGTGATACATTGTATCCATTTTGTAGAAACAACAGAAAAGAGAGAACACCCAATAGTGCAACAATGTATAAATCAATATTGTTAAAGGGATAGTAATACTTCGTTTTAACTTTATTTTATTTTGTAGGCATTAAAAAAACATGAATAATGATATAAGTCTTATCTCCCAAACCTTTATGGTTTAAGAGATATTCACAAGCAAAGTGTCCTCCTCCCGCCCCTTTTACTGATGCAACACTGCTCAGCCAGATCAGAAGGGAGGTGCCCAGGTAGACTGCAGAGAGGGACAATCTTCAATTAAGATAAGGGAAAAACCTGAAAAGCTTGTCAAGGGGGGCAGGGATTTCATTGTTTTCAAAGGAATAAGAGTGTCCCCTTCTGTTATCTGTCTGGTCTATGAACTGCATTCCACATCTGAGAAGAGATTGCTTACACTAGGTAAAAGGGGCGGGAGGGGGAAACTTTGCTTGTGAATATCTCATAAACCATAAAGGTTTGAGAGATAAGACTTATATCATTCTTCATGTTTTTTTAATGCCTACAAAATAAAATAAAGTTAAAACGAAGTATTACTATCCCTTTAAAGAATTAAGCAAATGGGGTACTCTTATCCTTTTATGGTCAGATCAATTCATACACAGGCATACGGAGATCATCAACCCATCTCCTTTTGGGATCCTTAGAACTGCTGCACACCAAAATCTTGATAAAAAAGCAGGCCGTTCAAGTCTTCTTAAAATAATATATTTATGAAAACATGTACAAGTATGTTTAGTTGTCTTAAAGCTTCCGCGTTACATGGTTAATGAAAGATTTATTAAAGCTACAAGTCACTTAACAAAGAACAAAAAACAGTATCAGTTGTAATGCTTCTTGATAAAAGCCAGAAGTGATTTTTGTCTGTGCAGTAGCACTGATATATGTACACAGCCAGTCAGACATGTGGGCCAAATTACATAGACTGACTGTAAGTATTTTGACCATCTCTTATATAGCTGCTGTACCATTGTCAATCATAATTCTATTTCTTAATAGTATCCAGGCCTGCCCAAACAGATTTTTATATTTTCAGCTATATCTATATTGCATATAACTTATACTAGTCAAAGTTTTAAATATATTACTAACATGTTCTTAGTTGTGTTATAGCCTGCCTCTGCTTTTTTAGGGCTGTCACTTCATTTTTTTATTCCTGACACTTTATGAAAAATAGGTTATTTACCTACAGTGCCAAGCAGAGAATGGCAGTAACCACACCACCAGGGGCTCTGGAATGTATATAAAAGCATGACATACATTTGTAATCATTTCTGCTAGTATAAAGTATAGGCAGATTTTAACATAGATTAACATGATACAAAACTGTTGGCGGATATGTCTGGGACTTTATGAAACAGAATGCTGATTTCAACTGTGCACATTACTGATAGAGAACTGTTGTCCAAATGTAATTTGCCCCTTGGGGACAGCCAAGATGAACTTGTGTGGGACATATGTATAAAGATGTAAATTGATCAGTTCTCTTGCACAACAGTTATGGCATTTGTAGAAAACAAAATACCCAGTGATTCAAACAAACTTTGAACGTCTTGGATGCTAAAGTTGCATTGCAATGCTTTGCAGCCTCTGTAGTGTCCAAGGGGATACTTTACTGTAGGTGTAGATATTTCGTACCCCGGCATCCAAGTGGGCCCACCATCTCTGCAATATCCTGTAGCCTCTTAGAATGAGACGTGTTTCCTGTCTTGGCTGGAGGCAACTGATATCATCACCGCTGTCAACTAGTTAGATACGAGTATCGTCTATGAGCACATTCCCTTTTATTAATTAAGCCTTTGCAAACTAGAAACGTGTTCAACGCATGACAAAGCAAAGTGTTTGACACCAGTTTGGCCATAAAAGGGTTAACTGTCAGCATGTGAGTCATGAAACATGATGCAACTACTCCCTGGCACTTTAAAAAAATAGCTTTACCTTTCTGTCTTTCTTTCCCCATCATGAAGAGACCTTCTGAGATCATCTGGTGGGGAATAGCACTTTGGGTCTGTCTCTGCATGAAATTCAAACTTGCTCCAGGACTTTAACCCCCTTAACGACCCTTGACGGTTATAGCACGTCATGGGTTGTTTTGACCGTCATGGAATTCTGGGCTCCCCTGCAGCTGCACGCCGTTCAGGGAGTCTGGAATCCAAATCGTCAAAAAAAATGCTCCGTGGTCCTTTAGTGACTGCAACATGCCTGCAGAGCCAGTCGTTAAGGGGTTAAATCATGTCTGAGTTGACATGCACTATGTGCACTTGCTCCAGACCATGTATGTGTGTGTGTGTGTTTGTGTGTATGTCGGGGGTGAAAAAGGCAGCCTTGGATATTTTCCCAGGGCCCAGCAGATTCCATCCCCCCCACCCTTGGATTCCCTAGAATTAAACCACGTTTGTCTTTATATGTGTCTGCTTGTGAGTCTACCCACAGTACAGCTCATACATCTTGTTTGTGTAATAAAGTATCTTTCTCACATAGACCATTACTTTAATCATGTGTCTTTTGCCAGTGTTTCACAGGAAAGAGTTATCATTAAGATGCTTTTTGACATGAATGCAGTTAAACCGGATAGAGAACAATGAGGTGAATGTCTTCCTTGATGATATATTAAAGCTTTAAAACATATCAGCGTCTCTAATTTCACCAACAGACCTTGCTTTTCCTTCCATTTTCTGAAGGTAAACACACAAGGTCACCAGACAAAACATTGTTTTTTTCTAGAAAAGAGTCTTGGTGAATCCTCTTTCCTAATGCAATTTTTGTAATACCTATTGATAGTGACAGGTATGGTCACAAATCTGTATTGTGCTGTTCAGTTTTATTTAATAGTGTAAGATGTCATCAGTATGGATTGGAGGTAACATTTGAACAGTTACTTTCCTCCTGGGGTTTGTCTTCCCTGGCAGTTCTCTACTTTGTATGTGGTTGCTTGTTTTTCTTTTCCTTTACAGTTGTCCTTCAACAGTCACACACAGATCTTTGTTCGATCAGTGCCATAAAGCGCACACTGTTTTATTATACATATCTGCATTAAAGGAACGCTAACACCTAAAAATGAACTGGGATAATATGCACTTACATACCATGTAATTCACCTGAAAAAATTCTCTATTTTTTGTGATGCCTAAAATCTAGTCTTACATATGCTTACATATGAGGGAGCACACATTCCTGCCTTTTCCAAGGCTCTCATTGATTGTCCAGGATAATCTTTAAATGGGCTGATATAATATAGAATATAGAAACCTTTCTGAATACAACAGCAGGGGGCACTAATCACAAACAACTGATTTTAGTCTCCCAATACAGACAGCACAAAAACATTACATAAATGCTGTCTGAAAAGGGCAATTTACAAGCAAGTTTAGGATTATATTTTAGGGAGGTCACATATAAATATTTTTTTTCACATGCTAGCTTTAAGTACGTGTTATTTAACCCCTTAAGGACCAGCATTCCTGGGACATTTCTGTCCCATAAGGACCGCTTTCATCCTTGGCGACGCGCCAGTACATGTGACCCGTTGCGTATATCGGCGTGCCGCTTTGGGACCTGAAAGAGATCGCTCCGGTCTTGGAGCGGTCAATTTTAGGCCCCATTTTTACTTACAGCACTCCCGGTGGAGCTCTGTAAGTAAAAAGTATGTGACGTATTATGACCCTCATCGGTCCTTAAGTATTTAAAGACCATGATGGTCATAGTACGTCATGTAGTCCTTAAGGGGTTAAGGTTATACAAATCTATTTTATTTTGTAGTGTTAGTGTGCAACATATTTTAATACAATGTTATTTTTTGTATGGACTCCCAAGGATTTAGGGGACTGTATAAGAAAATAAATATCCTCAGTAATAACCATTTAACCCCTTAAAGACTAATGGCATGCCAGGACCACCATGGTGGTCCGACGCTTAAGAACTGGTGACAATCCAATTCCAACAGATCAGGTGGTCGTTAAGGTGTTACGGACCAAAGGGATGTTACACCTGTCTCTGTAGTCTTTAAAGGATAAAAATAACAATAACACCGCCTGATAATACCTTTTCCACACTTAATTTAAAGGAACAGTAAACTTTTGTTATGAAAAAATATATATCGTAGGGCTTTTCCTGCTGAGTAAGATAAGGAGACTCCCACTGCTGAGAGATGCAAATTTTCAAAGTTATTACAATTTACATCCAAGTTTTTTTTACATTAACAGTGCCCTCTTGTGGTAAAATTACAATTAGTTACTCTATTACATTCTATTTGAAAAGAAAGTCAGTGACAAACAGGTCTCCATAGAATGTTATAGAAACTGCAGAGTCATGCTGTCAGAACTACCAGGAAGTAAACGCACAGTAAATTCACTTCCTGATTATTTTATCTTTTATAACTTTTGAATAAAACAGACAGCAGCTGTGGGACACCCTTTGATTGTTGGCTGGTTGGAGGTGATGGAAACTGTATTCTCTAGCAGTTAGAATGTTTCCTACCCCTGGAATAGGGCCCCCCCACGTGACATGTACCCTGAGATGCACTTAATAATGAATGTTATAGCTTCTTACCCCTTTGCAGACCAGAAGGGTGTGGAATGTATTACAATGCAATGTGTTGGACACCCCTCTGGCAGTCAAAGGGTTTCAGGCATAAAGAGGTTAAATGGACAGTAAAGTCCCCCCCCCAAAAAAAAATGTCAAGTTTTGTAGAGGTTAAATATTAATCAATATGCTCCAAACCCTATCTCTCAAACTATGATGGTTTGAGAGATATAGGGATTCAAGGTTCTCCTTCCCTCCCCTTCTCCTGGTGTGAGCTGTAAAGCTGACAGCAGGGGATTTGAGTCGTATGACTCGAGGAGGCTCTGCAGCAGAGCTGAAATCGCATTATTGCTAAAGAATTCTTTCATTGGAAAGGTCTACAAAGTGTGCTTGCAAACCAGGCACACCTTTTAGACCTTTCCAGCGGATGAATTCTTTAGAAATAGCGTGATTTCAGCTCTGCTGCAGAGCGGCCTGCTGGTCCCCGGACCGGGATCTCCTGCTGTCAGCTAGACTCTGACATCAGGAGAAGGGGAGGGGGGGGGACTTTGAATCCCTATATCTCTCAAACCATAGTGGTTTGAGAGATAGGGTTTGGAGCATATTGATTAAAATTTTAACCTCTACAAAACTGGATTTTTTTGGGGGACATTACTGTCCCTTTAATGCCTTTGCTGCCATTGTACACCACCAAATCTTGGATTGTTCCCACTAACAGTAAAAAGGTCAGTCAATGATTTTCTCTCCATGTAATCACAATGTCAACGTGTCATGCCACTTGTTCCGATTCTGTCTGTCTTGTATATAACTGATATTATTCTGGAGACATTTCAAAAATATCCCATGTAGCATGAAGAGTGTATTCATATTACAGTATTGATTATTGAAGAAAACGACCTTGCAGTCTGTGGAAATGGAGAGCCCCCCCTGTCTCAGGTGATAAATGTTTGAAACAAAAAAGAAAAAAAAATCTTAGCACGTGGTGCCAATTGAGCTCATGGAATATGTCTTCACTCTTGTTATTAGCATAAGAAATGAATGATGGGAAGTCCCGCCACTGACCTGGTGGGAAACCACTGAGATGCTCAATAGCTTGGTTAAGGACAGTATCAAGGGCCATATTCACCAACAATAAGTGGGACAATTCTGGGTTAGCCAAATGCAAATCAAAATTCACATTGATTTACATTGGATTTTAACCCTTTGAATGCTGGGGAGTTATTTAACGCTTTCGCAGTGAGGTGTATGAACTATGAATAACTTGTTTAACCCTTTGAGTGCCAGAGGGGTGTGCAACGCATTGCAAAGCAATGCATTGCGCACCCCTCTGGCATGCAAAGGGTTATGTCTAGAGCAACCTAACTGCACCACATGGACCAAATAAAACTTTCCCAAATTCCCTTTGACTTAAATTATGCTCTTAACCCCACAAATACCAGAGAGGTCTCCAACGCAATGCATTGGAGACATCTGTTAGCATTCAAGGGGTTAAAAGCTCCATTTAGATTAATGGGGATTTTGTATGGTTGGTTTGCTCCAGAATTACTCCAATTCTGCCTAGTGCATTAACCTCAGTGTGCACATGACCTCTCTCATTCTATAGGTGTCTGGGGAATGATTTATCTCTTTCCTTCAATAATGTTGGCTTTTCTTTTCTTTGCAAATTTGGACCTAAATTTACTGTTTGTGTAGTATTAACACTTTAAAGACCAGGGGGTGGGCATCAATCAGTTGTCTACCTCTCTGGTCCCGAAAGGGTAAAATGTGTTGTTTTGCAACATGTTTGGTTGAGGAGATTCTTTTTTTCCCCATGGAATAAACCTGAAACCTGTTCATTCACAAAAAAAAAAAAAGATACTAGGAAGCATTGACTCATTGGGGGTGATATAGAGGTGATAAAGTAGAGAGGACTTCCCCAGTTTATCACTTCTCCAGTTCCTGTGTTATTCTGTACAGTTTACGCACTAAGATCTCCAAAGTTGAAGAAATCTGTCACAGAAACCCAGAGGACTCAGGAGTCAGAACGTAATTATTAATCACCTTTATTAAGGCACAGAACAAGGTAAAGGCTGAGACAATAGGAACAGGCAGAAGGTTGGCAGATAAGCACACACTACTATCAGAAATAGTAGGCAGCCTAGACTGGACCAAACTGCTGAGACTAGGCCGGAGCGACTGGAAGTCTCTACAGAAGCTAAGGCTGGATCAGGAACAGGAACCCCTCGGATCTTCACCACTGGAACTCGAACTGAAACAGGAACCGGATCCGCCACGCATGGTCTTCTACTGGAACAAGGACTGGAACTAGATGGGAGACACTGACCAGTGACAACTGAAGACACTAACACACGCCTGCCGTCAGTCTAGTAGGAGGAAAGCTGACTCACGCCTGCAGTCAACTTAGCTAGGAGCTGATCACTGACTCATGCCTGCAGTCAGGACCACTGAGGTCTAAAACCGGACTCAAGCTTGCAGTCAGTATGGGAGAAAGTCTACCAGAGCCCCAGGTCTGCGCCAGCTGGATGTCCGTAGGAGGGAGGCACTACTTAGACAAGCCGGAGAGAGCCAACGGGCAGCACCAGATAGAATGGTCAGACAAGCATAGGGTCATACACGGAGTGGTTAGTCAGACAGAGCCACAGGTCAACACCAGATTGGGTAGTCGGACAAACCAGGTAATACACAGAGCACACTGAACCAAAACTGCACTGGAACACCACGAAAGGGCAACTGAAGTGGTGTCCAGGCAGTTTATATACTAATTGCTCCACCCCCAAGAGGTGGAGCAAATAATGTGATGTCCCTTTAAGAACCGAGTCACGACTTCACCAGGAAATCCCTGTAATGTGTGCCCGAGCTCTGTTGTGGCTGGAGCCGTCAGGGGGAGCAGCAAGGAGGCCAGTCGCCTGGATGAACACCAGGGCGCACCGGTACTCCCAACAGACATGGTAACCTGCGAGGATGCAGAGACCTACCGCCCACAGGGTCTGGCGGCCGGCTCGAAGGTAAGCAACCGCTTACAAAATATTAGCGCATAGGCTCCACAGAATAACATAGGAATGGGAGAAGTGATAAACTGGAAAAGCCATCAATGCTTAGTGAATCTTCCCCATTGAATCCTTGATTTATCTGCAACAAAATTTGTTGTCAACCCGCTGGATGATAGAGATATTATTTCCACAATGACTACTTAGGCCCTATTGTCCCTGTTGAAAGTAAATATATATAATTACAATTAACTTTTTTTATTATTATTATTATTATTATTATTATTATTATTATTTGGAACCATATATCTGGCCTTTTTCAGAAAGCAAAACCTGAGCAATTGTGGAGCATACCAACTGCAGCATAGGGGGATATAAAAAATGCCACTGATTTAAGTTTTTTAACTAAATGCTGCGGAGGTCTTCAGTGTATTAGGAAGCATGTGGATGACACAAAGTTGTAAGTATTGAAACTGAATAGAAACAGCAGTCATTACAGGGCAGTTAACACGAATAATAAAGAAACATGTTAAAGGTGTAAGATGCCAGGGTAAAGGGCTTTAGAAATATAGATCATTACCTGACAGCTATTGGATCCAAGCTTCCATAACTTAAACCTCCTTCATTCCCTGCCTGATAGCCCTTCAAACCTCCATGACCTACAGGACATTATTCATCAATTAACATCTGGGGAGAGGAAGCCACATTGCTATCCCATGTCAGAGAATTTGCAGACAGTTGGCTTCAATGGACAGAGTAAAAATCTCCTAGAAGTGCCGAATGAAGCACTGCTGTCAACCAGCCCTAGAGGTCACTGAGATCTGCAGGACAAACTAAGAAAATATGGTAAAGTTTTAAGCTGTGGGAACTCCATTCCCATAGTTGTCAGGTCATTTCTTACACAATCCATAATCCTGATCCTTTACTGCCCATTTGAAGGGGATCTATATCCAAGTAGTAAGTGACTCTTATTAATATTACTTAGGTAGGTGTCCCCTGTACCACAGAATGGTAAATCTATATAGTTCCTTGTTTTTATCATTTAATCTCCCACGTAGTCCACTAGTAGTCGTTTCTATTCAGGGGAGGGCTGGCCTGGGGGGCAGGGGGCAAAACCCCCCTGGGCTGGTCATATGTCCGGGCTGGTGGCCCACTGCACCTCACTAAACCTCCCTAAACCTCCCGATTGCTGCTGTAAATGGAGCTACTTAAATGATACCACAGAGGTACAATCCTAATGGAGCTAAACTAGTAACATAGTAACATAGTAAATTAGGTTGAAAAAAGACACAAGTCCATCAAGTTCAACCTTCGCTTCATACCTCAGTAACTAAGAATTTTATAGCTTTCCTGCTACCAATTAAATTAGTCTTTATCAGACCTTCCTGATCTGCCTACTGATAAACAGTATAACTCTGTATGTTCCCTTTTGAAAGAAATGTATCTAATCTTCTCTTAAATGTGTCCATTGTATCTGCCATAACTACCTCCCTGGGCAATGAATTCCACAATTTGACAGACCTTACCGTAAAAAAACCCTTCCTCTGCTGAAGTTTAAACCTCCTTTCCTCTAATCTCAAGAGGTGTCCCCTGGTCACCTGAGCAGGCCTTGGAATAAATAGCTCACCGCAGAGATCCTTGTATTGACCTCTCATATACTTGTACAATGTGATAAGGTCTCCTCTTAGTCGTCTTTTCTCTAGAGTAAATAAACCAAGTTTGTTTAGTCGTTCCTCATATGTCAAGTCCTCCATTCCCTTAATTAATTTTGTTGCTCTCCGCTGTACCCTCTCTAGTTCTAGTATATCCTTTTTCAGAACCGGTGCCCAAAATTGCACTGCATACTCAAGGTGAGGTCTTACCAATGATTTGTATAATGGCAAAATAATGTTATCCACTCTTGCTTCAATACCTCTTTTTATGCAAGACAGGACTTTGTTTGCCTTTGCTACTGCTGTTTGACACTGGTCACTGTTTCCAAGTTTGTAGTTGACAAGGATACCCAGGTCTTTTTCTAGCAACGAGTCACCTAAAATTATTCCATTAAGTTTATAAGTAGCCTTGGGATTGTTTCCTCCCAAATGCATGACTTTACACTTCCCCACATTAAACTTCATATTCCACATGTTTGCCCAATCTGACATTGTATGTAAGTCCCTCTGTAGAGAGAAAATATCCTGTTCTGAATTAATGACTTTGCATAATTTAGTATCATCTGCAAATATTGATATTTTGCTTTCTATATCTATTTCCAGGTCATTTATAAACATGTTAAAAAGCAGCGGACCCAATACTGAACCCTGAGGTACTCCACTCTCCACTTTAACTATACTGGAGAATTTTCCATTTACAACCACACACTGTTCCCTATCCTTCAACCAGTTTTGTATCCAATTGCAAAGGTTATCTCCTAGCCCCAATTTCCTTATTTTATACACCAGCCTTCTGTGTGGTACTGTATCAAATGCCTTTGCAAAGTCTAGATATACTACATCTACTGCCTTGCCATTGTCAAGGTTGCTGCTTACCTCCTCATAGAAGCTGAAAAGATTAGTTTGGCATGACCTATTCTTCATAAAACCATGTTGATTTGTGCTAATGATCTTATTTTTTGTGTTGTAATCCTGAATATAGTCCCTTATTATGCCTTCTAATAGTTTTCCCACTACAGAGGTCAAACTCACTGGTCTATAATTCCCAGGTTTTGTTTTAGTTCCCTTCTTAAATAGAGGCACTATGTTAGCTCTTCGCCAATCCTGTGGCACTGAGCCTGTGGTAATAGAATCTTTAAAGAGTAAATATAGGGGTTTTGCTAACACTGCACTGAGTTCCTGAAGAACCCTTGGATGTATACCATCAGGACCCGGTGCTTTGTCGGTCTTAATTTTGTTCAGTCTTCCCATGACATCTCCTTGAGTTAACCCAATATCTATTAATTGTATTGTTTTATTTGATACTTGCGGAGGCTCTTCTACCATTCCTTGCTCCCTTGTATATACTGATGCAAAGAAAGTGTTTAAAACATCAGCCTTTTCCTTATCCTCACTAACCAACTCACCCATCTCATTTTTGAATGGTCCAATGCACTCCCTCTTAAGTTTTTTGCTATTTATATATTTAAAAAACTTTTTTGGATTAGTCTTGCTTTCCCTTGCAATTCGAGTTTCATAATCTATTTTTGCTACCCTAATTGCCTTTTTGCAATTTTTGTTGCTCTCCCTGTATTTTAAGAAAGATTGTTCAGTTCCTTCTGACTTAAATAATTTGAATGCTTTTTTTTTCCTTGCCATTTCCTTCTTTACATGTGCAGTTAACCACACTGGCTGTGACTTACTTCTTTTGCACTTGTTCCCCATTGGTATATACAGTTGGGTACATTTCTGCAACCTAAATTTGAATTCTGACCATTTTTCCTCAGTATTTTTGCCTTTAAATAACATATCCCAGTCTATGCGTTGCATTGAGGCCCTTAACAATTTGAAGTTTGCTTTTTTAAAATTAAGAGTTTTGGTTGAACCTATACATTTTTGCTTTGCCAGACAGATCTCAAATGTAACCATGTTGTGATCACTGTTTCCCAAATGTTCTCTTACCTTAATATTGGATACCATTTCTGTGTTATTAGTGATCACTAGGTCCAATACATTGTTATTTCTTGTCGGCGCTCCCACCATTTGTGACATGTAGCTTTCATGAAGTGTGTTCAAAAACCTGCTACCCTTAGCACTCTTTTTTTTTTTTTTCCAGTTGATATCTGGATAATTAAAATCTCCCATAATTATAGTATGCCCAAACTGGGCAGCTTTCCTCATTTGCAATAGCAGTTGGGCCTCATCATTGTCATCGATATTTGGTGGTTTGTAGCATATGCCCACCAACAACTTTTTTTTACCTTTCACACCACATTTAGTCTCGATTTCTACCCACATGGACTCCACAGTTTGGCCAGTTTCCTCACTAATATCACCTCGCAAAACTGGATTTAGCTCTGTTTTCAAATATAAACACACACCTCCACCTTTTCTATTAATTCTGTCTCTTCTAAACAGGGAATAGCCCTCTATATTTACAGTCCAGTCATGTGCATCGTTCCACCATGTTTCTGTTATTCCAATTATGTCCAATTGCTCATTAACCGCCAGCAATTCTAGTTCTCCTATTTTATCTACCATACTTCTTGCATTTGCTAGCATACAATTGATTTTGAAGTCTTTACATATATTAATCCCTACATGCCTTTTTTCTTCACCTTCATTTACTAGGAGTTCCTCCCTACTGACTAAATTTCTCCCCACCCTTTCTCCACCCCCCTGGTCATTTACTTGGAGCATAGCATAAACCATTTCCCTTGTAAGCTCTATAGTATCACTAGGTAAGGTTTACTTAAATTGTAAGCTTTGAGGTAGTGCACTAGTGTAGCCCCATTTCAACTGTAAGCTCTGTGGTATCACTTGACTTAAGTCACAACATTAATGCCAATTTTTTTAACAAAAAGGGGCGGGCTGGAACAGTGGGCTCGAACGATAATAGAAATGGGCCACTTGAATGTATTTGCCCCCTGGGCCACAAGTTGCCAGCCCTCCCCAATTTCTATTTACAATTTGTTATAGACTGATAACTTGTGTTCCTTTCCATTCAGGTCTATTGAAACTTATTTTCTGTTGTGACCTAGAAGCAGACTTGAATGGAGATAACTGTAAACCGGTAACCTCAGATGTAATGCAAAAAATATATAGCTAGATACACATGACTGCTGTATAATGGGTACTTAGACAAGTTACTCTAGGAAACAAATTAAAATCCACTAATTTCTAAGGTATAGTTTATGTTTAAAGGGATAGTAATACTTCATTTTATCTTTATTTTATTTTGTAGGCATTAAAAAAAAAACATGACAAATGATATAAGTCTTATCTCTCAAACCTTTATGGTTTGAGAGATATTCACAAGCAAAGTTTCCCCTCCCGCCCCTTTTACCTAGTGTAAGCCATCTCTTCTCAGATGTGGAATCCAGTCCATAGACCAGACAGATAACAGCAGGGGACAATCTTCTTCCTATGAGAACAATTAAGGCCCTGCCCCCCTTTACATGTTTTTCATGTTTTTCCCTTATCTTAATTGAAGATTGTCCCTCTCTGCAGTCTACCTGGGCACCTCCCTTCTGCTCTGGCTGAGCAGTGTTACATCAGTAAAAGGGGTGGAAGGGGGATACTTTGTCGTTGAATTACTCTTGATCTACAACTCTGACAGAATTGAAATAACACTCTCCAAGATCCAAATACTATGATGATTATTTAGAGCTGCTTTTTTATGAAATATTACTATCCCTTTAAATATTTATATTTTACTAGTTAATCTTAGCTAAATCTGCCTATGTGAGTAGCAGTATTATAAACCTTGGAATAGAGTAATAAAATAAACCTACCATCTTAAAAACCTGAGGTGGGCAACTTTAAGCCTTCCAACTGTAACTGGATGGCTGGAAATTGTAGTCCTCAACAGCTGGATCATGTCAAAATGTCCTCACCTACCCTAAGCTTTTACCTACTCTCCCTAATGAGAAATCCCTCCCTGGGTCAGTTTAACAAGGGCATGGGACACAAGGGCAAATGCCAGAGAGGGGTTTCCAAAATTAACCCTTTGATTGCCAGAGGGGTACTCAGTGCATTGCTTCGAAATGTGTTGCGTACCCCTCTGAAACTCAATGGGTTAAATTAAAATTGAATAATAAAACAAAGAACTAGTGTTGTGTAGTTCTTCATGAAATGGAAAGCTTTGCCTTTCCCTAATCTAATGAGATAAGAGTGTCCAGGGGATTGAATCAAATTATTATACGATTATTATACAGGCACGAAGTACTTATAATTAATGGATTACACACTTTGTTGCTCAAATGGTTAAGTCACCATTAAAGTCTGCATGTTTTTCTTTACTGAGAATGCATAACCAATGCTTCAGAGACTTCTTCACCAGGGAGGCAGATAAACATTTATTTTTACACATTCTGTAATACGTGAGAATAGGGTAATGCAGAAACATACAGAAAAGCAAAACACATGCAAAGAGTTGCAAAATGCATTTAGTGCCCTAAAGGTAAAAAGGTTTACATTGGGGACAAATCAGAATCCGAACTCACGAGCTGTGCACAAGTCTCCCAGACCACACACGTCTCTTCTATTAGATGTGCAGGAAAGAACAAGAAAGCAGGCGTATGAATAGAGGCGTGTGGGTTTACTGGTGGGTTGTGAAGTTCAGAATCTAGATCTAGCACACATTACCACTTCTGGTAACATGCCAGCCTGTGAAGTGTGGCACACGATCTTGCACTGAAGCAGTCATTCCGTGTGATAACAGTGAGGGATGAGAGGGCTGTGACATTGTTCACACCATCAAATGCAATAACCTGTTATCTCTTATTCAGTGTGCTCAGTAGCAGTGTACAATGGAGAGTAATGCAATCTGTACTATTGTGATACATACAGGTCAGAAGCTGTAAGTGTAGCTCACAAGTTTTGTTCACTCTCTAACCCTTTAAGGACCAGATAGGTGTTCAATGTGTTGCACACCCCCTCTGGTCTTTAAAGGGTTAAAGTGGGCCTGTTACCTACACAACTTTTAATCTCATTAAATGCAGTGATTTTAACCATCTATATCTTGTTTTTTTGTTCGATCGATTTAATCGTTTACATTTAGCTTGAAAGTTAGGGGAATCTAATCTCAGCAGAGCTTTGTTCTCTGACTTATCTGATAAAGACCATATAATCAGACATGGGAACTCTCTGGATCTGCCCCGGAGACTCCGGTTTACAGTCTGAGTTACTGGGTCTCCGGGAACAGAGGCTGATTCTCCTGTTCAGTGATTTCATTTGGAACCCTGCCCACTTTCCCTACTTGTTCTGCCTTTAGCTGCCCTGTTCTGTCCACTGCCTGACCCACTTCAGGAGGAATCGCTCCTCTCAGCCTTCCATTCCTAATTAAACTCCACCCACATCATGATGCAAATCGCTTCATGTGGATACGTCTATCCCTGTGTGTTTTTCCAAGGGCCAAGAAGAATGCTCACAGGTATACTTATAGCATTTTTTTGTGGTTTCCTTGTTGTCATCTTTAACCCTTTAACTACCCTTGACGGTCATAGCACGTCATGGGTTGTTTTGTGTTAAGGAGCCATGACGTGCCAGGACTGTCATGGGATTCCGGGCTCCCTGTGCGGCTGCACGCCGTTTGGGGAACCGGATGCAAAAAAAAAAAAAGGTCCGTGGTCCGTAAGTGCCGGCCTCGTGTGCTCGGGCCGGGCCTCAAGGGCTTTCATATCATAGTTCATAAACTTAGTATAAATTCATATTATAGGTATGTGTCCTGAATTAATTCATCTAAGACAATAAAATTCACACCAAAGTAGTCAAGTTCTATCCTGATTTATGTTGTGACTGAGGGGATCAGTTCATATTAATCTATGGTTTACCCTTGAACAGCCTTATTGGTTTCATGTATGCATTTAAAGGGACTATCACCCCAAATAAAGTATCCCCCCAACAATTAGCCATCTTGCAATAAGCTTAACAATATTCGTATTAGCTAGCATAATTTCCTCGTTACTGAGAAATCCTACTTCTGCTGAGACTGACGGCCAGGCAACGGTGGAGACATCTTTGCCTACAGACAAATGTGCTCCTGCGCTGTCAGTCCCGGTCTCCTCTAGGCTGCCTGGCTGTCAGTCTTACCAGAAGTAGGATTTCTTAGTAATGCTGGATAATACTACTATTGTTAAGCTTATCGCTAGTTGGCTGATTGTTGATGGGAGACTTTATTTGGGGTGATAGTTCCCTTTAATGTTGTATTAGATTGCCATCACATTCCATAATACTGTATGCCAGGATAAAAGCATACAGGCTTGTAACACACTCACAAATACGTGCACAGTAAAAAGAGGGATAAAACTGAATGCTTAGTGATACTGGGACCTTTGTAGTGCTGTGGGGGTTAGGACTAGAGCTCAGCCACTGCATCCCATGGGTAGTGCTGAGCTCCCGGTCTGCCCTTACTCTTCTCCTCTGTGTTTTATTCAGAACGCATTTTATTCCTCAAAGCTGTCCCCTTCCCTTTCTACCCTCCACCACTACAGCTAGTGTCAAGTTTGAGCTTTGCAGAATCCCTGTTTGGGGCCCACTGTCATCATTAAAGACTAAGTGATCTGTGCATAGGATCACTTCAGCATGTGGTCCTCCAGCTGATTTGCACTACATCTCTCCGGATCCTCAGCTGGCTACTGTAGTCCAGTAACAGCCGAATGACTAAAGATTGCTCGGGCCCACCAGAGAAATATGCAATACAATGTATATGTGAATTATATGGCTTTACCTATGTAGATAAAGAAACAAATGTTGTGACGAGCACCCATTGTGAACAAACAAGATAATGTTTTTTCACTCCCATGTGCCATTGCAGAGAGGAAATTTCCATATTCACACCAGACTGGTCCCGCCCTCAGACAGTCCAGCTCCGAAATGTCAGGCAAATCCTCCCTGTATGAGAGAATCGGCAAAACCACAGACTTACGTTTCGGCCTATGTGGGCCTCGTTGGTGTGGTGCAGCTGGTTCCCTCTTGGCACATGGAGAGCGAGGGCCCATGCCTGGGATCCCCTTCCACTTAGGGAGACAAAGAAACAAATGTTGTGACGAGCACCCATTGAGAACGAACAAGATAAAGTGTCTTGTTCTTGGCCATAGTGACCCCTCAATGGTGCTATAAGTCAGGCTACGATGCCTAGAACAAGACACTTTATCTTGTTCATGCTTGACGGGTGTGCCTCACAATTCTTTGTTAACCTATGTAGATGTTTTATATACTTTATTGGCTTTATTAAGTAACTTTTTAATCAAATATATTATGAAGAATCCTATACTGGAACGGATAGTTATTAATTGTTTCCCTTTTTACAGCCTAATAAATGATTAGAAGGTCTTCATATCAAACACATACTTTTAATAGTATTTTGTATTTAATTCTTATATTAATATTAATTATATTTAATACTAGTAGTGCATCTTAGTTAATGCAAGTGGGGGTCTATTGCCTGGAATCTGTTTTGGGAAATTTTATCGGTTAATATTTTAAAGAATCTCAGGGTCAGCTCTTTTTGAAAGTTCCCAGGTATGCACTTAATGAATTACTCACAGCTAATCATTTCTGTCCATCTTCTTAAGCTGCTAGAGCCTATCAGTGTCCAGTAGGGGGCTGAAATAAGTTAATGGGGAGGATAATCATGTAAATCCTTTCAAGATGGAGGTTTCCACTGAGCATTGGAAAGGTGGCAGGTCCTCTTTAACTCTTGAATGTCAGAAATGCATTTATCGTATTGCTTTACAATGCATTAGACATCCATCTGGCACTCAGAGAGTTACAAATCATGTAAACCAATCGTGATATGATGTTTAGAGAAAGGCAAAATATTAGTAATTCTGGAGAAAAGCAACTGCACCGTAGGGAACAAATACAAAGTCCCATTGATCCATTGATTTAAGATGGGCTATTACACTTTTGAATGCTAGAGACTCCCCTTAGTATTCAAGGGATTATAAGACCCATTTAAATCAATGGGAATTCTTATTTCTCATACATATGAACAGAGAATTTCAGCAAGTCATACAAGAATGTCTGTGTAAAATAAGAGTACTCCCACTGAGATTTATATTACCAGAGTTATTACAATTTAAATCCATGTTTTTTTCTGTTGCATTCTAATGGAGAGGAAAGTCAGTGATATACAGTTCTCCATAGAATGTGATAGAAAGTGCCAAGTCACTTCCTGTCAGAACTATCGGGAAGTAAAGCACCATAAATCCACTTCCTGATTATTTTAACTGTTATACATCCTATATAATATTTTGCTAAGATGTTTGTCATGATGCAGTCATGCGCAGTAGAGATTGCCTGCGTTGGGGCAGTCTCTACTGCGCATGAATGCATCTCGTGAGTGAGGAGACGCAAGACTGCATCGCGTGGAGCAGTGAGGTAGCGGCCTCTTGACCCGGTTAACATTACCCAGACCTTGGCCCGTGTACACGGGCTTTTACATTAGTTTTGAATAAAACATCTGACAGCAGTGGGAGTGCCCTTGTTTTATTCAGCAGGAAAAACTCTATATAACATATGTTTTCATTAAGAGTTTACTGCTCCTTTAAATCTCCAAGCTATCTATTGTTGTACTCAGTAGTTGCTGTGTGTGTGATAAAGGAGCCTCGCTATAAAACAACATACACATCCACTACAATCACTGACAGAAATCCATACATTTAAAATCTTCAATCACTTCATTAACCCCTTAACGGCCAGTGGTCCCGGGGTGTGTGGTCCGCCGAACGGAGGGACTGAAAGAGATCACTCTGGTCTTGGAGCGATCAAATTCAGTCCCCGGTATTACTCACAGCGCGGTGAGTAATAGTACGTGACGTACCAGGACCGTCACTGGTCCTTAAGTGCCGGACCAGAGTGACGGTTCGGGTACGTCACCGGATGCGAAGGGGTTAAAGAAGAAATTCTAAAAAGTGCCTTTAAGTTATTACAGATCATGGGCTACTTAAAGGTACTCTTTAGAACTTGCTCTTTAAATAAAATAAATAAAGATCATTTGAAAAAAAAAAAAAATGTATAAAATTAGCACAACTTTGGTGAAAACCAAAGTCAAAACAAAATGCCATGTCTTTGCTTTTTTCCAGTAAATAAACTGGTGATATTACTAAGAATCTGAAATGTAAAGAAATGTTTGCTTATCTGTGCACACAGCCCATGCAAGCATCAATGAGCATTCACCAAGTCCTGTGAAGATGTGATGGAGCCTAAATATAACTCAATAGAAAACAAGCTCCCTTCTTTTAAATATATAAAATAAGTTATTTAAATATATAAAATAAATTATTTAAACAGACAGTAAATTATCTGAGAAGAGGTATTTAAAACTATGGACACTGGAAAGCCATTGAAATTGATTTCCCACCAATTAAAACTCAGTAATTCTCACCGAATCCCACCTGCAGATCTCCATGAGTTGCAGGACTTAAATGGAGTTCATAGTTATCTCCCAGATGCATTCAGGGTTTTGATGACATCACTGCAGATCTCTGTGATGATAGGGTGATGTTATTGAGGCTTATGCACTAAGAAAAATTAAGTGCAATAGCTAGAGTAAACATAAGGAACAAATAAATATACACATCAAATTCTGATGTAACCCTTTCTGTTTCTGACACCAGTACGCCATCCCCAGATATATTTAAGAAGTACAAAAGGAAGGTTGCAATGTTCCAACCCTACCATTCTTTGGAGCAGGAAGTACTGGAGGAATGGAAAATGATAAAAGTATTTTTATTCCCAGACAAATTTTTCTCTCATATAGCCCCTTTCTTATGATTCCCTTTAGCAGTAGGCTAACCCCCTACAGAAGACCCTCTAATTTCATGGCTTTCTAAATTTACAGCATTTCTGTTTGTGGATGTGGTGGTGTTTAAAGTGTTAGTAATGTCCACAAAAAAAGTTTTTTTGCATTTAGAAGAGCTTAAAAAGCTGAGCTAAATGCAAAAAAACGTATCTCTCAAACCACTACAGTTTAAGAGATACAGGCATTTAAAGTTTAATCTCTCCTATTGACAGCCGTAAAAGCTGTCTGCAGGAGATCCATGTCGGTCGACATGGAGGCTCTTGAAAAGTGCCACGATCTCTTTATTTACCACAAATCCCTTCACTGGAATGGCCTAAAACATGTGCCTGGTTTTCAAGCACTCGTTTTAGACCATTCCAATGAAGGGATTCGTGGTAAATAACGAGATTCCGGCTCTGCTCAATTGCCTCTGTGTCGGCCGACACGGATATCCTGCTGTCAGCTTTACAGCTGTCAGTAGGAGAGATCAAACTTTAAACTCCTGTATCTCTTAAACCATCCTAAATTTTGAAGCTTCTGGTGCAACTTTACTTCAATCATTTGTGATTGCTTGAGTGATTAGGGTCATTGCACCACACATACTTTTAGGCTGGAGTCTGCTCTACAGGTTTTTTCAAAGCTCTTGGTAGCCTTGACTGCCCACATTCATTCTTTAGAGGTTTTTCAAAGATTTCTATTACTCCCCGTCTTGACAACTTTTGTTAAGGCTACTTCAGAGGAGATTCTTCCCTTCAGATTCAGAATTATGTCTCCATTCTGGGACACCACAGTTTGGCACCCAGTTTCAAGAAATCCTTTCTGGCTCCATCCCAGGTCCTTCTCTTTCTCTGCCATAGATACAACACTCTTTGGGGATGAAGTTGGATCTTCATTGGAATCTTCATATGTCCCATCTGTCATTCAGTTGGCCATTGTTTATTCTGAATTGGGTGCTAGTAACAACAGAAACCATCCTGACAGGCTGGGGGACCACAATGATTCCTCAGATGGCTCAGCACTTTAGAACCGAGAGTCTTTGACTATTAATGTGCTGGAACTCCACAACTAGAACTCGCTCTGCTGAATTGGTCTCAGTCCCTTCAGGGTTTCCCGCTGCAATTTCAGTCTGTATTTGCAATTGTGGTGTCCTATAACAATCGCCGAGGGACCAGGAATGCAGCTATGTGGTCCAGTATTTGGGAACTCAACCAGATGGTGTTTGACTCCGTAGTCTATCTGTGGGGGCCTTCTGCTATCCTGTTTTGCTCAAGGTCTTGGTACCCTCTGCTGCAGACAATTCCCTCTGTAGGGTGTCTCCCAAGGGTTGTTTCTGAGTTTCATATTGTTTTTCCTTTTCTTTGTCTGTCTCCATCAAACAGACAGGAGCAGGAGCTTTATTTTTTGAACATAGGTGTTTGAAGTGCTATGTTCATTCCACAACACCTTTCTAAACATTGGACTCACTTTTTGTCATAACTGAGGGCCCTCATGTAGGCCAAGCTGTGTCTAAGGTGACAATGACTTCCTGAATTAAAGAGAACATTCACCAGGACTACATCTACAGGAAAAAGCCTATGCCATTTAGGGTTACAGCTCATTCCACCAGAGAGGTGGATGCTTCATGGGCCTACAATAACAAGGTCTCTGTGGAGCAGCTGTGTAGGGTTGAGACATGGTCCTCCCTTAACATGTTTTTAAACACTCCCAAATCAATTTTCTTGTTGTTGTTTTTTTTTTTGTTTTGTTTTTTTTGGGGGGGGATGAAAAGTCCTACAGGATGGTGTGCTTATGTAGTTAACCTGTGTAGGTATCCTCCTTATGTTAATTCCAGTAACCTCTTTTTTTCCCTGTTACTTGGTTTGGTGTGTAGTTTGTATGTTGACACCTGAAGTTTATATTTGTACCAGTTTGTCTTTTGGAACTGATATATGCTTTAAGGGGGGTTTTCTGTCACACCCAGGAATCTTCGTGGGATAGCTTGGTACATCCCCATGATTCTTGTGTTCTACATTGGACGAAAGAGGGATTTTTGTGTACTGTCCATAGTAATCCTCTAAATTCCTGTTGTTTTAACTCAGACTTTTAACCTCTTGAGTGACAAACTAGTCTCCAAAGCATTTTTTTCAATGCTTTAGAACCCTTTCTAGCATTAGGTGGAGTAAAAAGCATAATATTTAGATGAATTATAACTGTTACTGATCCCCTGTGGTGCAGCTGGTTTGCTCCAGAAGCATTGCGTTGGAGAACTTTCTAGCATTCAAAGGTTTAAAAGCCCCTTTGAAAACAATGGGCATTTTAGAAAACTGTATTGTTTTTCAAACTTTTCGGTAAATTTAACAAATGTTTTTAAGTAATCCAACACTCGTTTTCTATTGATGAAATATTTATAAACTAATTAAGTCCCTGTGATTAGAGTGGAAAGGGACAGAAATTGATATTAGTGTTAGTGCTGAAGAACAACAGTTTCATACGCATACACAGAGACATACACGTAACCCACACTTTTTTTTTTTTTTTTTTTTTTTTTTTTTACTTTATCATGAATAGGTTGTTGCTTATTTTTTCATAACTACATACTATTTTTGTTATTTTAAACTAGCAACTGTGTGGCATGGCTTATTTTTCTTTTAACCCTTTGAGTGTCAGAGAGGTAGCCAGTGCATTACGTTGCAATGCCTCTGTGGCACTGAAAGGGTTAAATAGTATCAAGAGCAGACCTCATGGTGGGCCCCCAGCTACTGATCACACACATGCACACACTCGATCACTATTTAAGGCCACAAACTACAAATTAAAGTATGTCAAAGACAATCATGCACATATTATTGTTTATACTGATGTATATCTAATCCATAGATAGACTTATCCTATATAATAATTTGCTAGGATGTTTGTCATGATGCAGTCATGCGCAGTAAAGACTGCCTGCGTTCGGGCAGTCTCTACTGCGCATGATTGCATTGTGTGAGTGAGGCGACGCAAGACTGCATCTCATGGAGCAGCGAGGTAGCAGCCTCTTAACCCTTTGAGTGCCAGAGGGGTAAATGCATTACTTACCCCTCTGGCACTCAAAGGGTTAACATTACCCAGACCTTGGGCCGTTTTCATGGGCTTTTACACTAGTAAGATATATCATGCTATATAGATGTGCATAGTAAGTATTAAATGTTTACCAGATTGTTAAAATATTCAGGTAAGGCTTATTATGTCTTGCAGTATCTCACATATTTATTATATCATAGAATATGCCTGGAGGGCTGGATTCGCCATTCCTAAGGACTGTAATTGGCCCTTAGTTTAGATATTCTCTGTTACAGCTAGTTAGAGGGATACAGCTCAACTCTCCATGATCTGTACTTACTACATCCTATCCCATGCCCAAAGCTGCTTGCCTCTGAGCATCCTACCTGCTATTCGCCTTAGCCGATGTACAATAGGGTTTAGACATGCCAGGCTCGCCACAGTGTATACATGCCAGGCTGGACAAACAGAGATTAGGCAGCTCTTACTTCTGACTCTTATGCAGACCTCAGGAAGTGTACCCCTCATTCAATATTATGTAATGAATATCAAACGCAATAAATCTTCTGGTCATTATAGTGAAACTGAATGGACAAAGTGGTGACCATATGTGCTATGCAATAAAAACTTCTCTAAAGGTTCCTGCAGTAACTCCAGCAACATTCATAGATCGTATGCACCAATATGGTATATTCTGACCACAAGAGTCCATGAAAATGTAAAATCATCAAACAATAAAAATACCTTGCGTACGGCCCTAAAGTTTTTTTTAAACATGAGTAAGAGCTGTAAGATTGAAACGCATTGATCCGTTTCGATGGCTAGGAAGCATCTGTCTTGTGCCTGATTTATGTAGTCTCTTCACTAGCTTGAACTATGGGTATATATTACACAAGTTATTTTAATTGTTTGATTCAAATACAGTGTTTCATGATTTTACATTTTCATGAACTCTTGTGGTTAGCATGAACCAATATGGTATATGCTATCTACGAATGTTGCTGGATGTGACACTCTGACCATCAGTCTCATTATATAAGCACATCCACTGCTACACCTTGCATAAAGCTGCTGAGATACAGCCAAGGGGTACTGGTACCACTAGTTGAAAAATACTTCTGTATGGTCTAGTACGTAGGTGGGCAAAATATGGCTCTGGGTCAGAACTGGCCTGCAGACCAACTAGATCCGAAGCACGGGCCTTTTAGAAAAAAAAAAAGGTTTACTTTAGTATAGAAGCAGTGCTGTCCTCTGCATCCTGATCTAGCTACTCTATTAACTAGTGATCTATATTGACCTCAATGGGATTGGCATGACAAGATGATGTCATCACTTAGTGCCCATCCCTCCAAGGTAATGACAAGGCACTGAGGACCAGAGAAGCTGAATCTACATGAGGGGGACCTGCCGGCTTCAGGTCTAAAGTAAAAATTTGCTGTATTGGCTGGTAAAAAAAAAAAAACAATGCAGGTGTGTGTGTGTGTTGTCGGTTTGCCCCAAAATGGCTCCACTTTGCCTTCATACATAAAACACAATATGTGTAGGAATATGCGTGTAAAGCGCTGCAGAATCTGTGTGCGCTATATAAATAAAGGATTATTATTATATGCTCTACACTGTAGCATATTGCTCACTTCTCTCCCCAGCCCTATGTCAAGGAAGCAGCAGACAGTGATGAACCTAAAGGTGCCTTGTATCTATCTGATCCAGCACTCAGTGTAAGGTTATGCAAATGAAGAGTGCAATGTATTGAGCAAACTGCCAGTTATTTCATATGCTGTCTGTTTGTGTCTTTCAGATGTAATAAATTCCCTTTTAAGTCTAATCCATTTGACTCTGCTTTGCTAGACACATAAGATTAGCAAGTGGCTTCAACCTGGTGATATAAATAATGCATTAAAATAGAGGAACTGCACAGCTACAAATGCCCAAATTGATAGATTTTCCTTGTGTGCTGAGGGC
Source organism: Rhinophrynus dorsalis (assembly GCA_037306005.1). Classification (NCBI taxonomy): domain Eukaryota; kingdom Metazoa; phylum Chordata; class Amphibia; order Anura; family Rhinophrynidae; genus Rhinophrynus; species Rhinophrynus dorsalis. The sequence continues at coordinate 350,117,571 of CM074722.1, read as the reverse complement.
CTTTCCTCTTGTTATGTGTAACTGTACATTCATTTAACCTTTCACAAGAACTATTCTCATTACCCAACTCACAGTGCAATAATAGTAGCACTGAGGGTTATCCCAGTGTCTGCTGTGCTGGGTCTCAAGCAGGAAACATGTAATACCCTCCCTACCCCCCCCCCCCACACACACACCCACACACCAGAGATGGGTAAGGTGAGGCCCTGCAACTGCTGCTGGACTACAATTTACCTCATCCCCCACCAGCCAATATCTGGCAGAGGGGGATGATGGAAATTATAGTCTGACAACAGCAAGAAGGCCTCATGTTAACCACACCAGATGTAAATTCTTCATTTAGGGCCATATGCAGAAAGACCACGGTGGAGCAAATGTGGGCCAAACCAACTACATCACAGGGTACAAGCAATACATTGGAGACCTCTCTGACCTTCAAGGAGTTAGATGGCACATTTAAATCTGTGTGGATCTGGGGAATTTTTTTGTTCCCTATGATGGCACAGTTGGCTAGCCCCAGAATTACTCCACTTTATCTGTATGAAGATTATCCTCAGTCACCGCCTCAACCCCATGTGTGTCTGGATTCCTTTCACCTATTACCCAAATGTGGGCATTTGCTTTGTCTGTATGTCTCTCAACCCTTCTTCCTGTAGTTTAAGCATTTGCAGTGGCCTCTCAGCACTAGTTACAGTATATCTCCAACAGGGTGATAGGTTGTGGAGGCTCCTGCTAGAGAGATGTCATTTTTGATATTAATTCTCTTTAACTCCTTGGGTGCTAGAGACAGATCCAATGCTTTGTGAAGGAATTTGTTGAAGACATCTCTAGAATCCAAGGGGTTAACATTCTTTGAATTTATACAGATGTCTTAAAGTGGAACTGTTCACATTCTCAAATCAATGGGATTTGACAGGAATTAAGTGTATACAGATGACCTAGTGCTGGCCAGCAGAGAGTGGAAGGTGGGAGGGAGATCTGTGTGGAATGTTAGTGTCTGGCCATCACGGAGTGACAGGTGGGAGAGAGAGAGCAGTGTGGTATGTTAGTGTCTGACTGACACAAGTGGCGGGTGGGAGGGAGAGCAGTGTGGTATGTTAGTGTCTGGCCATCACGGAGTGACAGGTGGGAGAGAGAGCAGTGTGGTATGTTAGTGTGTGGCTCACACAAGTGGGAGGTGGGAGGGAGAGCTATTTGTAATGTTAATGTCTGGCTGACACAAGTGGCAGGTGGGAGGGAGAACAGTGTGGTATGTTAGTGTCTGGCCAGCATGGAGTGACAGGTGGAAGGGAGAGCAGGGTGGTATGTTAGTGTCTGGCCATCACGGAGTGACAGGTGGGCGTGAGAGCAGCATGGTATGTTAGTGTCTGGCCATCACGGAGTGACAGGTGGGAGGAAGAGCAGCGTGGTATGTTAGTGTCTGGCCAGCACGGAGTGACAGGTGGGAGGGAGAGCAGTGTGGTATGTTAGAATCTGGACATCACTGAGTGACAGGTGGGAGAGAGAGCAGTGTGGTATGTTAGTGTCTGGCCAGCACAGAGTGAAGGTGGGAGAGAGAGCAGTGTGGTATGTTAGTGTCTGGCCAGCACGGAGTGACAGGTGGGAGGGAGAGCAGTGTGGTATGTTAGTGTCTGGCCAGCACAGAGTGAAGGTGGGAGAGAGAGCAGTGTGGTATGTTAGTGTCTGGCCAGCACGGAGTGACAGGTGGGAGGGAGAGCAGTGTGGTATGTTAGAATCTGGACATCACTGAGTGACAGGTGGGAGAGAGAGCAGTGTGGTATGTTAGTGTCTGGCCAGCACAGAGTGAAGGTGGGAGAGAGAGCAGTGTGGTATGTTAGTGTCTGGCCAGCACGGAGTGACAGGTGGGAGGGAGAGCAGTGTGGTATGTTAGTGTCTGGCCAGCACGGAGTGACAGGTGGAGGGACAGCAGTGTGGTATGTTAGTATCTGGACATCACGGAGTGACAGGTGGCAGAGAGAGCAGTGTGGTATGTTAGTGTCTGGCCAGCACAGAGTGACAGGTGGGAGGGAGAGCAGTGTGGTATGTTAGTGTCTGGCCATCACGGAGTGACAGGTGGGAGAGAGATTAGTGTGGTATGTTAGTGTCTGGTCAGCATGGAGTGACGGGGGGAGGGAGAGCAGTGTGGTATGTTAGTGTCTGGCAATCAGGGAGTGACAGGTGGGAGAGGGAGCAGTGTGGAATGTTAGTGTCTGGTCAGCATGGAGTGACGGGGGGGAGGGAGAGCAGTGTGGAATGTTAGTGTCTGGCCATCACGGAGTGACAGGTGGGAGAGGGAGCAGTGTGGAATGTTAGTGTCTGGCCAGCTTGGAGTGACAGGTGGGAGGGAAAGCATTGTGGCATGTTAATATCTGGCTGGCATTTTATGCACTATTGTCTATTTTAAATAAACTGACAAACAAATAAACATCAATAGCTAATAAAATATTATTCTAAATACCAATGGCTAACATAAATACAGGTCATTTTACAAACACTTTCAAAATTATGTATTTTTTTACAAAGTAACAGGTTCACTGTAACACTTCAGCTGCCAATGGTGATAATAAAATATTAACTGAGTGTATAAGGAAAGCTATAATGAAAATAACATGTTTTTATGTGTCCATAAATCTAATGTAGCATCAAATAAATTAGTGTAGTGTTGTTGCTTATTGATTTTTTTATAGTCTCTTGTTATGCTTGTTCATGAATAATATTTTAGGGAATCATCTGCTGCTGTTCTGGTGGTGAAGGGGAGACTGAAGAAGATCTTGGGTATCTGTTTCCCTGTTGAGCCCCACTGATCATTGCTGTCTGTGCATCTCTATGGGGATGCTCCATGCAGAGACATTTAAATGCATGGCTGCATCCGGCATTGACTGAAGGTTGCTTATTGCACGGGGTGCCTCACCTTTGATTTCCAAATGTCCAGTTTTCCTACAAGGATTCAATATATTTGTGTGGTCAGATGGTTGGGAGGAACTCAAGATGTCCTTTTTGCAGAATGTATTTTCAGGACCTTTTTTACCTATCATTACTAAAGGGCCTAAGGAAGTATTCTGCTCAGCATAACTCCTCAGACGCTGTTGGTTTCACCAACACATCCCACATCCCTTTGTGCAGAATGTATCATCGGACCTTTTTACCTATCATTACTAAAGGGCCTAAGGAAGGTTTCTGCTCTGTGTAACTCCTCGGATGCTGTTGGTTCACCAACACATCTCAAAAAAGTCTTACATTTTGGCCTTGTTTTCACAAAGTCATCAGGGGTCTCACATGTTCTTAAATCATCCCTGAACTATAGCATGATGAGCTGTTGAGAGATTTATCATAAAAAGAGGGAGAGATCAGACCAGCACTGCTGGTTAACCCTTTGAGTGTCAGAGGCAAAGCAATTATTATTAATTATATAGCACCAACTGCGTTGGGTACGTCTCTGGGATTCACAGGGTTAAACAAAAGCAAACAAAGGTGAAATACAGCAGTTAAGAAATACAAATGCTAAATAAATCCTTCCAAATTGCATTACACTAGTTGACCCTTTCAGTGCCAGTGGGGAATCCAACGCATTGCTTAGCAACGCCTTGAATTTCCCCTCTGGCACTCAAAGGGTTAAGGTTGTGTTAAACAGGGTCATAAAAATGCACTGAGAATTTATATTTAAAGCCATATATTGCAAGCGTATTTGTCACTGAAGCCATTCTCATTTCACATCCATTTAATCAAAGGATATTGACAAATATGCAAAGCTATAATGGATATTAAATATGTCTCTAATCTATTGGATATGGTACTTTTTTTATAACTGAACAAATATGATTACAGCTGTATTTATTTATTTTTCAGTCACTCGGGCTGCCTGACATAGATCTATTTATCTTTACCTAGACGTATTTATATTTACTATATTTTTAAGGCCACGAGTGTCATACAGTGTCTGCAAGATGAAATCAATATCTGTATTTATGTCCTATGATTGTAAAGTCTATCTAGATTTAAGACACTATTAAAACAACATTATTTTTATTATCTGCTTATCAATAAGTGCACATGCACTTGCAGTGGTGTAGTGGGGGTGGGGATAACATATTACACAGATCTAGTAATGGCAGGAGAAGACGATAGCAGGACCACGACACTACAAGCATGTGACAGCACTTTTTATCTGCAATGGGTGTATCATAGCTTTGTATGCTTTTATATTATCTAATCATAGGCAGTTTACACATCTTTAGAAAATGTGCCATAGATTAAGACGCTCACAAGATTCCCCACTGGACTCACACGGGTGTCGCCCTGTCGGTATAGTGGTTTAAATGGGCAGCGCCTCTTAGGACAAAAGTAAAAAGTGCAGTATCATGATAAAGGAATAATATAAAGCAGATCTGTGTTTTTACTTTTGTCCTCACATCCCTGATTAACATAAACATATTTAACCCCTTTGAGGTTCAGAATGGTATTCAGTGCAATGCAAAGCAATGTGATGGCTAGCCCTCTGGGCTTGAAGGGGTTAAATAAAGTTTCCCCACTTGTCATAGCAACAACAGATTAGTAGAATTGTCACTGTCAAATATACCAACCCTTTCAGCTCCTTACATTTTCTTCCCATGGGTTTGAATTTGATTTTCAGTGGAAGGGTTAAAGGAGGAAGGAGGAATATGACGCAGCTGAATTTACCAGACCCAGAAAATTTCAGAGTTCAGGGAAAGGAAAAAATATCAAAAACTGAGTTTATTTTTAATTGATGAAGCTGAAAAAATATCCATCCATCAAGTTTAACCCATGCTTTATCACCTTTGTTGACCCAGAGGAAGGCAAAAACAAATCATGTTGAAGACATTAACATTTAAACCCAAAGCGGGTATAAAAATTCCTTCCTGACTGCAAAAGACAATCAGATATTTTTCTTAATTGACATCCTATCTGCTTTGAAACCAGCTACCATAATTATTATGTATTATTATGTAGCTTCCTAAGGCAAGTAATTCAAAGATCTTACTGCCTTTATTGTAAAAATTTCATGCCTTTGTTTTAGTAGAAAGTACCTTTCCTCTGGTGTTAGTAGATGACCTCTTGTGTTTTGCTCAGCTGTATCAGGAAGTAGTTCCTCAGAGAGTTCATTCTATTGACCTTGAATATATTTGTAAATGATAATCATATCACTCCTTAGATGTCTTTTATCTAGTGTAAATAAAGCAAGTTTAGCTAGTCTGTCTTTATAATTCAAACCATCCAATACCTAGTTTTATTTACACATCTCTGTACTTTTTCTAGTTCAGTAACGTATTTTGTAAGAACTGGTGCCCAAAACGTTGTTCTATATACAAGACGAGGTCTAACCAAGGATTTATTTGGAGGTAGAATTATATTCCCATCTTGTGTACCTATACCCATTTTTATACAGGATGGTACCCTATTGGCTCTTGCAGTGACTGAGTGACACTGCATGCTGTTGTGAAGTCTATCATCTATCAATACTCCTAAATCTTTCTCTAATGAGGATTCCTCAGGTAGTTTGCCATATAAAGCAGAAGTTTCACCTCAAATCAAATTCTGAGCATGTGTTTTAACACACAAACCTACATTAGCACTGTTTTTTTTATTCTCAGTCGTCTGCTAGTGGAGATATTTAGACTTTAAATCGGGCATTTCCTCATTCTGCGGGACCCTGTATGTCCCACATGACGCCTCAGGATTTCCCAGCTGCCCCAGGGAGCGGGAACGCCCTCCCTGGGGCATCTGAGAAGTCCTGAGGCAACATACAGAAAGTGAAAGTGCCTGATTTTGAAGTCTAAATATCTCCACTAGCAGACGATTGAGAATAAAAAAAAACCAGCGCTAATCTAGGTTTGTGTGTGTTAAAAAACATGCTCAAAATTTGATTTTAGGTTAACCTTCCACTTTAATGTAGCTGTATCATGTTTGTTTCTGTAGTCCAGATGAAGAACCTTTTCCATTTCTTCTGCCCATTCACACACTATCCAAATCTTTCTGCAGAGAAAAACATCCATCTCTGTATCCCTGATTGGCAGGGATAAGCACCTCAGTGCTGTATTTATTAGGACAACTGTGTTTTTGTTTTTTACTAGGAAACATTGATGTCTCAGTTTCGCCACTCAATGGGCCTTATGTATAAATGAAAAATGAAACATTTCTGGGGCAAGCCAAAGGTATCATAGGGGGACAGACAAACTTGAATGCTGGCGTGGTCTCATGTTGGACACCCCTCTAGCATTCAAAATGTCAAAATGCTCAATTTAAATCAATGGGAATGTTTATTTGTCTCCTATTGCACATCTGGTTTGCATTTATACACACAAGGCCCAATAAGTTTAAAGAGTTAGTAATGTACGCTAATAAGTTGCTGCTATATTGCGGCAAAATAACGATAAAAAACATGTAAAAGTATATTCCATCTAGTCGCTATATAAACTAACCTTTTAGACAAACATGCATAGGGGTGATAGATCCCCTTTAACCATTTGAGTTCCAAAGGGGTTTCCAACTCATTGCTCCGCCATGCATTTCGCAATCCTCTGGCACTCAAAAGGTTAAATGCGAAATCTCCAATACATTGCAAGCATACCAGGGAACTCTCTGGATCAGCACTGAAGACTCATTTTTTTTCCAGTTATTTACAGGTTTTTCATTTCCAGTTTAACTCCTCCTGCTTTTCATTATTCCACCTACTTCCCGCTCTGTTCTGCTCCCTTCCCATCCATTCTAGAGTTAGAGCCCACCCTTTCTCCTCTCAATACTACGCGCCCAATTAAGCCCCACCCACTTCATGCACCAGTTCATATAATTTAGACACTCCAATTCCCAGCCAATGAGCCCTCTCTGGGAACTCGTAAGAAAAAGTTCCCAGGTATGCATGACATCCGACTTTTGGAGCCTCCTCTGAGTATTTTTGATTGTTGGGTCCCGTTTATATACCTGGCTTCCGTGCAGGTAGATGCGCGTTCTTAAAGCTAATTCTGGTTTGCTGTTTGTCTGTTGTCGATCCTGGGTTTTGACCTTGGTCCATATCCAATCTCATATGCTTCTTAGTCCTTCTGACCTTCTGCCTTAGATGGCGGCCTTATGACTCCCTGGTACCCGACCTAGGCCTGTTTATGACTCTCCGGTACCCAACCACAGCCTGTCTACGACCATCTCTGATTCTACGACTGCCTAGTACCCACCCTCGACTCACTCTCTCTTCCTTCAACCTTCAGGCTTTTTGATGCTAGTAAGTCCTCATTTATCCAGCTCAGTCTTCCAGTGTCTGCTCTTAGTCTTTTACAGACTCCTTGTCTCCTCCACCCATTGTCTTCTTATCTACCCTACCTTTACTCCATCGGCAGGTCTACATCCATATATCTAACATTAGAGTGGTCTGCCTCCAGTGATGATCGGGAGTACCTATCCATCAGGCTTCGCGTCCTACACCTTTAATCCCGACTTTTGCCACAGCAAGGGTATGCTCATCACTACCACCTCTCACAAACTATGCTCCTCACCCAGTCCTCCGCAGCCTCTTGCAGAGCACTCTGGTGAACACCTCAGTATCTGTCTTCAACCTGCATTACAGTATGATTGAAAGACATTTCTAGCATTCAAGATATTAAAAGCCCAATTTAAATCAGTGGGAGTTTGAGGATTTTGTATGTCCCCTATGAAGCAGTAAATTTGCTCCAGAACTGCTTTCTAAATAATTCTGGAGCAAATCAACTACACCATAAGGGAGAAATACCAATTCCCCAAAGCTCATTTGATTTAGAACAGCTTGATAATTATGGGGTTATTCACACGGGCGGCTATTGCTATTTCCTTGTGTCAGTGGCTCGATACCGCTCACTGCCATAAGAATGCAGAGAAGATGCAGGAGAGATGATCTACATGGCAGCCTATGGGGGCCCCCATTCAGATTATTAACCACAGATGACTGCATTTCTGTGGTGCTCACATCAACGTTCCAATAAATAGAGGCCCACACGCTGCCAATTAGTCACACCTCTGGAAAGAACTCCAGTGACTGCATCATTGAAGGAACACAGAGGAAAATTTGGACAACCGACTTGGTCAGTGCTACAACACACTACTGACAAGTCACAGTGTGAACCCAGCCTAAATAACTGTGGGTTTTGATTTGTCTTTTTGCATCAGAATGACTACATTTTCCTCTTGCACAAATGGCTCTTTGGGCAATATGTGTAAAATGCAGTAAAGCAATTACAGGGAAAACATCAGTAAAAATAGAACTATTCTCCAAATTCCCATTGATTTAAATGGGGATACTTAAGTCCTTGAATGCTAGAGACGTCTCTAACACATTGCTTCTATACCATTCAAGGAGCTACAAGCCTCATTTAAATCAATGGGCTGTTTTATCAGTCACCTGTCTGGAAATGTTTGGCCTCAGAATACCACCACTTTGATTTTACACATACAGCCTTATGTTTGATCTTAACCTCCTCACCGGAGCTCCTTCTTCCCTCTTATCTTCTCTTCACCTGCTCTTTTCTATTTCCTAGTTCTTATTATGAGTTACCTGGATTCCCCATACAACTTGTTTCCTTGTCCTTCTAAATATGTTTAAATAGATTTCTGTTAATTTACCATCTGAAAGGTGCCTGAATAGGAGTTTGAAAAATAGATTACTGTCTTCATTAATACAGGTTTGACCTACAAAGTCTTCACATACTTAATGATTAAAAACCAAAGTACTAAATAATAAATTATAAGAATTTATAGGAGTCATCATCTTGAAATTAGCTCACTGAATGTTCTTATCATAATAAATCTGAGTGGGTGTCTAATTCACTATTAGCTGACTGAAATTATATGTTACAGGCAGATAAAGGGAGATTCTTTTTGTTTGAAGACAACTGCAGTGAATTGAATCACTAGTGAGCTGAAAGGCAAACATATTGGCCCATATTTATAAAAGCAAACTTGAGTTCTTCTGGAGTAAGTCAATGACACCATGGGGGGGCTGGGGGTTTTAGATACAAATATCCTGTTAAATTAAATTGGGCTTTTAACTCCTTGAATGCTTTAGAGACATCTCTAGCATTCAAGGGGTTAAAAAGCTCTATTCAAATGCATGGGAATTTAGGAATTTGTATGTGTTTACTCCAGAAGAACTCCAGTTTGCTTTTATAAATATGAGCCATTAGCGGTTATGTGGAAAGCAAAAGATGTGAAATTCTGGAGAAAACCAACCGTATCATAAAGGAAACATGAACATTTCCATTGATTTTAATGTGTGGTTTTTTTTAAGTTTTATTTTAAACACATAAATGCTGGAGAGGTCGCCAACACATTGCTTACGATGTGTGGGACATATCTCTAGCTTTGAAGGGGTTAAAATACCCATGGAAATCAGTGGGATGTTGGGGGACTTTTTGGGGATGTCAGCAAGTAGAGTAAAAAATGTTATATATACTCTAGCCTTGGTACTAATACAAAATATGATGAAATAGTATAATCCAACGCAAGAATTGTATTCACAGGTCTTCTCAAGGTCAAGGTGGTCATTATGCTGGTTTATCCCATCAACTTTTTGGCCCTAACCTTATATATAATATAATTTTATAAACACTTGTGAAAAATGCATGGTGCAGGGCTGTACTAATTATTATGGGGTTGCTGTGGTTTTCATGTAACCATTCAGGACAGTGATACTATCCCTGCAGAGCTGAGTGCTCAGTATGCAACTTTTTTCCACATTGTATCTTTGTTACATTCTATCATTATACCTTCTTTCAGAGTCCATGACAGAATATTCTTTGGAAACAGATCTAGGGGCTCAATGTCATTGACATAAAGATATAAAAATAGGTGAATGTAAAAAAGGATAATAATAATTATGAAAAGTACAGGCAATTTGACTTTACATGTTATGCACTTTCAGAATGTGTAAAGTCAAAATAAAAGGTTACTATACCTGTAAATGAGTAAAACATTTTTTTTTTGTTTGTTTTTAACATGCATTTTTAGGATTTTTCATGCTAAGTAAAACATGAGTAAAGTGGGAGTTGCTTCATTCCATAGTTATTATAATTTAAACTGGAGGACGATGCATTAAGGGGTGATATGTGCCTGGGGATGAGTACAAAAACATTAGGGATACAATGAGAGAGGGAGAATCAACTCATTAACATGGAGCGTTGGAGACCTGCCAGCAGTTCGACAACCCTGAAGTCTGCCATTCTTTCACTTTAGAACCCTTTCAGTGCCATGGGGGTGTGCAATCCATATACTTATGGCATTGAAATGGTAAAGGGAGGGCAGCTGCTGTCTCTGCTCTCCAGTTCCATAGAGTGCTAGAGGTAGATCCTAATATCTCCAGCCTGAGGTTGTGGATGTTGCAGTGGTGGATTCTGACAGCAGAGGAAGCTATTCGGTGCTTAGAGTATGTGGCTAACAGTCACATAACCATATAAACACACCCATGTGAATATGACAATGGCTCCTTAACCTTCATTTCCATATGCAAATGAGCAATAATTGAATTAAATAGGTAAAAATTGTAAACCTGTTGAAGTCATGGCAGATTCATGGTGATGTCAGCAGATTGGTGGCAGATTCACAGGGATATTAAAAAGACATCTCAGTACATACTGTTGATATGCCATTGACAGAAATTCATCACCATATCTCCATCCTGACTACTTATCAGCCTGTAGCGCATCTCTCCCATGTTGTCCAAACAGGTAGTCTACAGTTCACCTGGTCTTCAAACAATTATTCTGTTACATTCTATGGGAGAGGAGAGCCATTGACTACAGGTCTCCATAAAGTGTGATAGTAATAGCTCTCCCACTTTGTAATAGCTTGAACAGTTATAGGGTGACCACATGTCCCGGAACGTCCGGGACTGTCCCTGAATTGTGTTTGATGTCCCATGTCCTGATTGATAGCCCTCCGGGACAATGTACAGTCCCGGATTCCGGTCCGGTAGAGTGAGTCACTCACCATCCAGTCACCTCTGAACACATGCACACTGCACGCACCACGCTCTCAGCCAATGAAGAAAGGATTTGCACAATGTTCCTCTCCTCATTGGCTCTGGCTGGCTATGTGTGCGTGTGAAGTGATACTCTGAAACGGCGACGCAGACCCTGACCAACTCAGCAGTGTACAATTATGAAGTGACTGATGTCGGATTCTGTGAGTGAGCAACGAGCAGCGCGCGCAGTAGGGTGACCACATGTCCCGGAATGGCAGAATGGAAATGTGGTGACAAACAGTTATAACTTTTCAGTAAAGCAGCTCTCATCAGTGGGAGTACCATTGTTTTACTCAACAGGAAAATCCATTCATTATATGTTTTTTCATAATAAAACTGTATTCAATGTTTAATGTTCTGCTGGCTCTTAGAAAACACTGGGAAATCTCACACGAGGAGAGACTGTATAACATGCACTTAAAATATGTGAATCTAGCAGACTATAAAAATGTTTCTTTTAGTTACATGATATTTACATTAACACATGGTATTGGGACATTTTATACTTTGCTAAAGCTGTGTAGGCTCTGGTGCATTGTAAATGCCTTTCAGCTTAGAAGAGGAGTACAAAGTGACCTAGTATGCTTGAACTCCCTCTGTCAGAGGGCAAGTAATGCTTTATGGTGATATAAATCATGCAATGCATAATTCATCAAACACGTGCACAAAATTATCATTTACTATGAGTGGAATCTTAAAAGGCAAATAACATTGAAAAAATAAAATTTTTAACTTCAGGTTTTACTAGTGGAATAGCAGTATTATTAATATACAGGTACTGTATGTACCAAGCTTCTTATCCCACCTCCTGAAAAAAATGAAGCTGCTAGTGGCAGCCTCATTCATATTGGCTCTGCAGGTAGACGTGACATTGCAGCAACAAAAATGAATCATTAGCTGTTTGTCTGCCTCCTATAGTCCAGTAGACTTGCCCCAGAATTTCCAAAGCTCTTCTCAATACCTTAGCCTCCTTGTGTAAGGATATTGAGATTGCTTGGGATACACCCACAATTCAGAATGTGGGTGTGGTCAATACATCTCAGATGCCAATCAAAATTTGAAACTCTTGGCAGTTGCCTACTCTGCCTGTCTGGAAATTCAGCCCTGCTGTTTTGAGCATGTATTTTAATAAGAGGAGGTTGAGACTTTTTGGAACAACAATTGTTGGGAAGGAGGTTGAGTCTATTGGTTTAGTCTTTTGCACAGTAGTTCTAGCTATCAGGGGGTATAACATTTTTATTCCACTTTTGTCTTGAGAAGTATACCCCCTTTTTTTTCTTTGATACAGCATGGTGGTAGAAAATAGGTTAGGTCAATTGCCACCTTGTGCAGTGAATCTATGAGGTTGATCTCTCTTGGTGAGAGGGTTGGTCAGGCATAGCACCGTGTACACGTCCCCTGCATGAGAGACAATGGATGACAATGACATTGTCATTTATTATTAGACTCAAATGACAGAAAAACCAGTTTAACTACATCCTGTATAATAAAACGCAAGAATGTTTGTCCGATGCAGTCATGTGCAGTAGAGACTTCCCGAACGCACAGAATGCTGGGAGCATTCAGTGCATTTGGTCAGTCTCTACAGCTCATGACTGCATTGCCTGCGCCGCCAGTGAGGAGGCTGCAGTACGCAGAGCAGGACTGACCTCTTAACCCTTTGAGTGCCAGAGGGATACGCAAAGCGTTGTAAAGCAATGCATTGAGTACCCCTCTAGCACTCAAAGGGTTAACATCACCTGGACATTGGCCCCCTGTACATGGGCTTTTACACTAGTTATAAAATAAAGAGCAAAAACTGCTAATTAATGAACCATTCTTAGAAAGTATCCCTGGGGTTTATAAAGATCTATCCCTTTTATGTCTTTTTATCAAGTATGCCACATGTTCGTCGGTTCTAGAAATGATCTGGATAAATATCGCTCCCATTAGTATGCCGTTCTAGCAAAAGGTGATAGTGTGATGGATCCACCTATAAAATGTCCTTCAAATGGGAAGATGACTCAGATTACAGCAAACCAACTTCAATTTAGTGGAAAAATAAACCATTGATTTAAAGGGTTAGTAATGTCTATTTAAAAGTAAAGTAAGGTCTTACACAAAGCGCAATCTGTTAATTTTAATATAAAAAGACTCAGTGCGTGACTTCTAAATAGACATTACTAACCTCTTAAATTTGGCCTTTTAACCTAATGAATGCTAGAGGAGTTGCCAATGTATTGTGAACAATTTCAGTTAGTGGGAATTGTATTTGTCCTCTGTAGTTCTCCATAATTATTCCTCTTTGTCCTTATATATGTGAGGTTCATTGTGTCTTGTATATAACCCTTTGCACATTATAGGGAATGTTACCCTAGGAATAAGTGGCTCTTAATTTGTTTAACAAATGGAGGCCTGGAAGCCATTGCAGTTGATAATAAAGGGTTTTATCTACCAATTTCTCAACTTCAATGGGAATCTCTTAGATAATCCAGTGAAACACTCAGGGCCAGATTTCCCAATAGGCACAGTAGGCAACTGCCTCATGGCCACATCCACACTCTGAATTGTGGGTGTGTCCATAGCAAACTCAGGCTATTATTTAATCCCTTGGATGCTAGAGAGATTTCCAGTGCATTGAGGAGATCTCTCCAACAGCCAAGAGATGTTTTTTGTTCTTGTTTGTTATAGGTCAAGGGTATTTTCTGTGCCAGGAACAGTAGATGGAACTGGGGGGGGGGGGGGGTGTTCATATGAGTAGATAAGGTGCCTAGAGCCTTGCCTAGGAGAGCCTAGAATGTAAATCCAACCCTGAGAACACTGCAGTGTAATCTAGGCCTAATCTTAGCTAGTTGTTCATCATACAACAGTCAGGTATGTGTCTCTCTTTTTTGTTTTGCATGATATCTGCAGTTGTTTGTATACAGTGATCTCTGCTGAAGTCCACCTCAGGGTCACACGTCCTCATAACAGTTAACTTCAATAGACCTGAATGTCTAAGAATCCCTGGTGTTTCTCAGATTGTAAACAGAAATTATTAGCAATGAACTACCGACAGGGATAAAATACAAATAACATAAATATATAATTGACTGTTGTTTGAAGTACACATACCTAGTTAGGTCCTTTTCTTAAATAAATAAGCCACTTATTCCCCGGGTTTAGTTTCCTTACAAAGGGAACTGTGGCTGTACTATTTTCTGTCCATAGGCTAGAATCAGTTTCAGGTGACAAAAGTTTTACTAGTTTTATATCCAAATTTCCCCATAGAAATAGTAATTGTCTGTAATAAAATCAAATGATACCAATGGACAGCGGAGGATGATCAAAATTATAATCCAACAACTGCTGCTTGCTGTACTAACCTAGTCCAGAAAGTCCTACTCTGCTTATAACTGCAGCTCTGCCTGTTTATTTGGACATACTGTCACCACTTACATCAGTTCTACACATTTATAGTGTTTTTCTGACAAGCATTCCTGAGCTTTGATTCTAGTGTTTTGTTTGGCCTTTACTTGGGAATCCTAAGCATGCTTGTTTGTCGCCTGCCCTGACCTGAGTTTTTAATGCCGAAATAGATCCTGTGACCTTGATTAATTTGTGAGTTCCTTTATCTGCTACTTGCTTGTGTGTGCCACTCCCTGCTGCTGCTGCTGCATCAGTCAACAAGGGTGTCCATCCTGGTTCAGTTCCAGATCAACTGGTTCTGGCTATATGAACTTTCTATCAACAATGTTTCCCATGTCTTATAGCTGCAACAAAATAACACTTGCACAATCTATACACTCCAGCTTTCCTCCCAAGCAGCTCTTCAGCTGCAGCCTTAATCGTTTATTCTGTTTGCTAACCTGTTCCACTCTGGAAGGTAAGTGGTTTCCATATGTTGCTTTCACTCCTGGCTGGCGTTTCAGTGATTCTCCTGTCTTAGTCCTCCTCTGCCCTACAGATTTGTCTCCTGTCCTGTTAGCATAACACTTGCACTTCCTTGGATTAGAAAGATCAATGACTTTGAATGAGTCGAAAAATTGGTGAGGCCCATCGCTTAGGTGGACCACTGACTTTGTTTTGAAAAGCATGTAGAAGACCATTTGAGAACGTGTAATTACACCAAACAGAATAAAACTGGGTCATGAAAATCCATTACAATAATAATTACTGATGTTTTAAAAAAGCTAAATGATGTAATACTGCTGTCAGATATGGAAGAGTGATAACTATCTCTAGAATGAAATAATTTGCAAAATATGTCTCCAAATAATATGTTATTACTTGAATAATAACAAATTTATCACCTAATTATTACATCAACAGAAATGGATAATACATGTAAATATGCAATGCAATAGCTGTATCGTGGGATTTTTCTTTATGTGTAAGCAGCACTGTTGAATAAGGGCCTTGATGATAGAGATCCATAGTACACATAAGTCATATGCAAACAACAAATTCCTATAAGATTAATTTAAAGTATTTCACAATACAATTGCTTTACTGTTACAATTCTTGAAATATATTGATTGCCTGTAGCCAAAAGCTAAACAGAAGTGACAAGTCAAGGTCATTTGCTCTCTATTTGTGATATCTCCACAAAACCTAATGGGTTTAGATATATTAAAATTATTATATTGCCATAAACAGCTCTAAAAATGCCAACAGGTGAGCCAAAAATAGGAAGTAGAAGATGAAGTAAAGATGTATCTGCTTCTATTTACATTGGTATTCACAAGAAAATATCACCCCTTCACCATAAACAACCCTTTTTGTTAACAGCACATACCGTAGATGTCCTTTCAGGCACGTCATCACTGTTGAGTTCCATTATATCTCAGAAATGAATGACTTAGGACCTTACGTTCAAAAGAAATGTGGATTAATTCTGGGGCAATCCAACTGTACCATGGGATACAAATAAATATTCACAAATGGAACTTTCAACCCAGTGATTGCCTACTCCAGTCTGACAGACATACCAACAGGTCTCAGATAAATCCCAGGCAGATCAATCACAATGACTGAGTTGCTTTTTACCCACCTGTGATAAAACTGGGATATCGTGAAACATGATCTATGATCATGTCCCACAGACATGCTAAAATTGAGAATCACTGTTTAACCCCAAGTGAGATGCCCATCATATTGATTCACAATATGTTCAAGGGGTTATAAGACTCATTTAAATATATAGGAAATGTTATTTGTACCTTCTGGTACATTTGGTTTTTCGTCAGAATTATTTCACTGTTCTGAGAATGTAAGAGCCAAAGTCCTTTATTGGAAGCTAATGTCCCTGTCACATGTTTAATCTGCAATTATCACATTTTCCTAAATTTATTCTTGTGGTATCAGACTTAAAGGCATAGTAATGTTTCATAATAAAAGCAGCTCTAATTAATCATCATAGTATTTGGACTTTGGAGATTGTTATTTCAATTCTGTCAGAGTTGTAGTTCAAGAGTAAATCAATAACAAATTATCCCCCTCCCGCCCCTTTTACTGATATAACAGTGTTCAGCCAGATCAGGTGGAGGTGCCCAGGTAGACTTCAGAGAGGGACAATCTTCAATCAAGATAAGGGAAAAACCTGAAAAACTTGTCAAGGGGGGCAGGGCTTTCATTGGTCACACAGGAAGAAGATTGTCCCCTTCTGTTATCTATCTGGTCTATGGACTGGATTCAAAATATCTGAGAAAAGATGGCTTACACTAGGTAAAAGGGGTGGGAGGGGAAACTTTGCTTGTGAATATCTCTCAAACCATAAAGGCGGTGAACCGTTTGGAGCTCCCCGCTCCTGATCAGCGCGTTCGGCCAGTCTCTACTGTGCATGTGCAGTTATGCACACAGGGAGCTTCGCATGCTAGCTGTCACTGTTCCCAGGAATAAACCAGGAGTCAGTACGGTAAAGTAAAAGAATCTTGTATTAGAATAATACCAGTAATGCACGTAAACAGATAACACACAGAGGATGATCAAAGAGGCAAGCACTGTATCAGAAATAGCTGTCTGCCAATAGATCCACCACACTGTCTGAGTCTAGGCCTCAGCCTACTGGAGCCTCGAGGTAAATCGGAGTGCCCAAACAACTAGCACCGACTCAGTCTGCAGTCAGTCTAGGAGTCTGATAGAGCCCCAGGTCCGCACTAGGATGGGTGTCTGTGGAGCAGGGACCAACACACAGAGGAAACAGACAGAGCCCCCTAGTCAGCACCAGAAAGGATAGTTGGACAAGCCGGGTCATATACGGAGCAGGTAGTCAGCCAGAGCCACAGGTTTGCACCAGATAGGATATCCACTGAAGCGTGGGTATGCTGGAAACGCAGTGGACAGAGCCCCAAGTCAGCACCAGAGTGGGTAGTCAGACAAGCCAGGTCATACACGGATCTTTCTGGATCATAACTATTAAATGGAGTACATCGGAGTTCACATAAAACCTGTTTTTTTCTTATTGGAATATATTAATATTTGTTTTTAGAATTTAATTGTTAAAATACAGATGCATTTGGATCTTAAATTTGTTTTGTATTATTTATTTAAGTTTAATAAGAAACATGTATTATATTTTTAAAAACTGCTGAACGAGAAAATTGAATTCACCCTGTGATTATGGACAAGTTTGGTATAAAAGGGCCCATATAGGAAGTAACTGCTTAAATAAAACCCTGGAAGAAACCCTAAAGTAAAACCTCTGAAAGGGTGAAACATGTATCGGATTCTGTCTTTATGTGTCACAAGATATGATGCAGATTATCAGCATTAAAGGGATAGTAATACTTGAAAATAAGTTTATTTTATATTGTAGCCCTTAAAAAAACATGAAAAATGATAGAAGTCTTATCTCCCAAACCTTTATTTTTTGGGAGATATTCAGAAGTAAAGTTTCCCCTGGAGTGACGTCATTGCTCCACCCTTCAGATTTGGAATCCATCCCGGGACCGGTTGTGCCTCTCCAGAAGTGCTGAGATCACCATCTTTAAAAAGAATTTCTTAATTGGAATGGTCTATAAAGTGTGCTTTCAAGCCAGGCACACTTTGTAGATAGTTCCAGTTAAGCAGTTCTTTTCAAAGATCTTGATCTCTGCTCTGCTAAAGAGCTGCCGGTTGCTCTGTGGACCGAATTCCAAATCTGTCCACTAGATGGCAGACTTGGTTGAAACAGGCAGGAAAAGAGAATTTTACTATATTTTACAAGTGAATATCTTCCAAACCATAAAGGTTTGGGAGATAAAACTTATATAATTTTTCATGTTTTTTTAAGGGCTACAATATAAAATAAACTTTTTTTCAAGTATTACTATCCCTTTAAGGATTATGAGTAGGAGCATCAAATGAAGAGACAACAGGCGGTGAAGAGGCTGGCATTATGAGGGGTGAGAGGCTGGTAATGGTTTGGATACAGTAATGAAAGAGCGGAGTGATGACAAACGATATGTCTGGATGGATTCAGGAGATACATGGCTCCATAAAGAACCATATGAAATGGAACGTGGACCTTGATAAGTATACTGTTTCTTATTGTTTGTACTTGATGACCTATCCTGTTGATAAGCTTGCTTATTAATCCACTAACCCACATGCTTATACTGCTATACCCAGACAGTGTTTCATTCCATATGAACTATCTACACAGAATCAAGGGTCCACTTTAAAGTTTTTATTTAACCATTCTGTGTATGGATGGATCAAATGAATTGATATTATAATTATCCAAGTGATCATCATTAAGATTTTTTTGTAGTTTTGAGCTCAGAATGAAGAGGAGAAGAGAAAGAGGGGGGAAATGGAGCCCAACACATAGCCCATAGGAGAAGAACTGAAGTAGAGCAAAGGTAGTTTAGGAGGTGACAAGAGAGGCAGACCTTAGAGAACACTGAACTCATAGACAAGGATAGGTGAAAGGTGGAGAAGGAGAAACAAGGGGATGCAGATAAGGGGAAGAGGATATGGATATGCTTGAGATGGCACCGGACCAAGGTTGACAGATGGGAAGATGTTGGCCAGGCATAGCTCTGCACAGGGGATGGCATGCATTGAAATTAGGTGGGTGGGGTACAGCTTTTAGGCATCTACAATCTTACATCAGACAGTAACTTATATAAGTCTAATATCTTAAAGGGATAGTAATACTTCGTTTTAACTTTATTTTATTTTGTAGGCATTAAAAAAACATGAAGAATGATATAAGTCTTATCTCTCAAACCTTTATGGTTTATGAGATATTCACAAGCAAAGTTTCCCCTCCCGCCCCTTTTACCTAGTGTAAGCAATCTCTTCTCAGATGTGGAATGCAGTCTATAGACCAAACAGATAACAGAAGGGGACACTCTTATTCCTATTAAAACAATGAAAGCCCTGCCCCCCTTGACAAGCTTTTCAGGTTTTTCCCTTATCTTAATTGAAGATTGTCCCTCTCTGCAGTCTACCTGGGCACCTCCCTTCTGATCTGGCTGAACACTGTGACATCAGTAAAAGGGGTGGGAGGGGGATACTTTCATTCAATTACTCTGGAACTACAACTCTGACAGAATTGAAATAACACTCTCCAAAGTCCAAATACTATGATGATTAATTAGAGCTGTTTTTATTATGAAACATTACTATCCCTTTAAAATGACAATGATTTTGAAGAAAATTAAAACAAAACATACAGTCAGTTTAGGTTTATTATAACATGGGGGCATTAAGATTAATGGTGAAAGATCCACTTTAAGCTGAGTTTAGTAGGTTTTGTTTTAGAAGTATGCACTGCTGTTAAATTTATACTGCAATACCCTTCTATGTAAATGATTGTTTTTTCTTTGCAAGCTTTGAAATAAGTATACCCCAGCAGTGAGATAGCCATTGTTTTACACAGTGGTAAAAGCTGTACAAACTAAATGTTTTCTATATTAAGAAATAATTTCAGTTTAAAAGCAAATCATTATACCTGTTTAATTCAGCTGTACTTAAAATGACACTTATTCATTCTTTCATAGGAAGTAAACTCTTATGAAAATATTTATAATATAATAATTTGCCTGCTGAGTAAACCAAGGGCACTTCTACTGATGAAAGGTGTTCAGTCAAGAGTTACTATAGAACAAACTTGAATTTTTATTTTAATTTGCATTCAAGCTTGTTTTGGAGTCTAGTGGCACTGTTTCTCTTATGGCCTGTGAAGAGCTGAATGTCTTAGACACAACATTTTCATAGATAGCTGTAGTACCAGCGCCACCTGGCACCAAGCATCCAGAATGACATATATCTGTCAGGTTCTGCACCCACAATACATTTAGCTTATCATCTGTGTACAGTACTGGTATGTGTGCATCCCTGTATTAGAGGCTTGGGTTATGGTCTATATTTTTTTTAAGTGATACTATGGACAAATGGGACTTGGAATGTTTTGGAATCTGGGAAGGGATTACTCATGCTGATATCTCTACATTCCTGCTCTAAAGATCAGTCTTGTTGTTGTACATTTTCATTCTTTATTCTTTTTACAACAATCCTCCCTACTGCTGGGATATTTTTTTGACACAGTGTATATTTTTCTTTACTTGAGTCTTGGGGGATGCAAATGTAGCCTATTCCCTCATTATAGTGACACATATGGCCCCCCTGGCCACTCCAGTCGTAATCAACTCCCCTGTGAATCTTGCTCCAGCAATTTTGAGAGTAGTGCCCAGTAGTGGCTCCTGTCGAAATGACGTTCCTGTGATGATGATCTGCTGTGTGTGTGCAAGCACCTCCCCCCTGGGACTCCACAGCATTACAACACTGTAATGTCCATTATGGAAATGAGGATGAAACTATGAGGGAGAAAGCATTTGACCCACTAAATGGACTATCTGGACAGAATTTGAAAATATAAAGGTTAAACTGTGTCCATAAAAGCACGCCTAAAGGACTAGGCAACTCCAGCATATTAGCAACTCTGCATAGATCGGTATTCCCAGTGTGCTATTGATGTACACAAAGGCAAAGGAAAAAGAAATGGGCAAAAATCAAATTGCTGTATAATGCTGGCGAAACACCTGACCTTAATAGTCTCATGATTCCAAGCTATTTCTTAATCTAATTGAGGGGTGAGAGAGGGTACAATTGGCTAACATACAGCTTGTTGGCTAAATAAGTAATCCATATAGCAAACAAAACATTGAGCTAAACAGCTAGATAAATACTGGCAATCGAGACCTCCCTCACTGAGGGAGGTAATCCTATATAATAATTCGCTAAATTGTGTGTAACGCCACGACATGCGCAGTACACACTGCTGCGCATGCGGCAGTCATGCACAGTAGAGACTGCCCGCGCCGTGGCTGATACAGAGCTGGGTGCTCCGAAGGAGTGTCCAGCTCTGTATCAGCCGTGGCGTGGGCAGTCTCTACTGCGCGTAACTGCCCCGTGACCGGGTGGCAGTGGCACTGTGGCCCGTGTAACGGGCTGTTCAACTAGTAATGGTATAATAGATCAATCAGATCTGTCAGAGTGAAACAAGGTAGCAAAGACTTCCCATATTGCAGGAGTAAATAATAAAGTTACTTTAGTGGAGAGGCAAATTGGTGATGCCATGAGCTCACAGTACTAAGGTACGCTTGTAGAGCAGGTGGTATAGTGGGCTTGGACCTTAGTCCTATTGTGCAGCAATACCCATATCTTTAGCTCTAAGAAGTGTACCATTTTAAGGACCAACCAGGGATGAAAGTGTGACAAAAGACATTGGGTAATGTCAGAAAATACATGACCAAGGTTTAGGATGCATCCATATTAGCCCTTCCATCTCAGGGCAATGACAGACAGGGAAATCGAGTGCAAAAGCTGATCCGAGTATAGATCCAATGTTGGTATCTTGATGCTAGACCAGAGGTCCTATTGTGCATCAGTGCAATTGTTCCAGTATTGGTACAACCCCACTAGTAAAAGGGTGAGAAGCAGAGGACTTAATTCAGTTCTTTCGGAGCCACAGTATCCAAAAGGCCTCCCTGTATAGCAGCTGAAAGCCTCAATTTCCACCTCTTGATAGAGGTGGTATGTGGTCAAGCAAGATAGTTTTAAGTGAAGGCATAGATGTTTAAATTAAGGAGGGCTTTTAACCCACTGAAACAATTCAAGGAGTTAACCCTATGAGTGCCAGAGAGGTATGCAATGCATTGTGTTCCCCTCTGACATTCAAAGGGTTCAAAGCAACATTTTTACTAAGTATGCTCCTATGGGAAAAAAAAAAACACTGGAGCTACACTAGGCAGCCCCAAAATGGCTCTTAGCCACACATTTTGTGGGTTGCTTGTGCAGCCTCTATATAGCCTGTATGTCAGGCATTCAGTCCTGAAGATGAGGGTCTATGGAAACAATGAACAGTTGACTTGCAGGGCAAGAGACTTTAGTTTCACAGTTCAGTTGCTTCTCAGCAGGTCTGCCCCAGACTGATTGTTGCCCTTTAAATTAATTGGAATTTGGGGATTTTTTTATCCCCTGTAGACCAGTTGCTTTGCTCCGGAATAGTTACTCTTTAGTTTATAGAATACGGACGAACCTTGGATTCAAACTAGCAGATCGTTAACTTAAATATAATATTATAATAATTGTTTTTTTCAATGTCTGCATTTTTTGCTTATTTTGCTTTGGTTAATGTTCAAAGTACACCACCCCCCCGAGAACTTTGAAAGACTCCAATTCTGGCTATAAAAAAATTGCCATCCCTTAAGCAGCATATTGAGGATAGCCTCAAGTTATTCATAATTGGATCATATCACAGAAAATTAAATAAAGAATCATGAGCCAGAATTCAAGGCAAAAGCTCCTTAAATGCTTTATGTATCATACTTTACTAAAACAGATATTTTGTTTAACAGCCTGCCGAGCCCACAGGAACATGCTTTCTAGGTTGAATGCAAAGTAAATTAACTTTTTAAGTTCCCTTTGGAATTTTCAAAATTATGTCTGAAATATTAGATTGAAATGGGAAATGTGAGTTCACAGCATGAGTTCTATATTTTCTGCTTGATAGACCATCATAAAATGAAACTGTGGGGAACATTAGGACCCTAAATAGCATTGGAGATTGATACAAAAATGTCCTTTTGATACATACATCAAAATAAGTGTGTTCATTCTGCAATGGGTTTGGAACGTTTGATTATATTTGTACACATTAAGTGAAGCATTTAAATATGCATCCATTTACACAATACTTAAATACATTCTTTTTTCCCCCACGGAAATAATTATTTACATTAGTTAAAATACCTTTACATTACGTACAAAAAAAAGTAACCCTTTAAGGACCAGAGGGGTGCTAATCACTCTAAAAGCAATGTGTTGCACACTTCACTGGCACTCAAACAGGGCTGGATTTACATCCCAGGCTCAACTAGGCAAGGCACTGTAGGTGCCCTTAGCTCCGCCCACAGCCACACCCCCACTTGTCAGCTGGCCGTAGCCAAGTTCCATCCACTGTTTCCTGCCACAGAAAAGACCCTTGGCCTATAATAAGCAACAATAAAAAAAGGCATTTACCCCTTGGTTGTTGCAACATTAAAACAAAGTAAATATTTCAGAATACAGGTTCTTAACCCCTTAACGAACAGGCACGCGGCGGTCACTAAAGGACCACGGAGCATTTTTTTTTTTTTTTTTTTTTTTAATTTGGATTCCGGACTCCCCGAACGGCGTGCAGCCGCGGGGGGAGCCCAGAATTCTATGACGGTCATAATACGTCATGGGTCGTTAATTCAGATCTACCCATGACATACTATGACAGTCAAGGGTCGTTAAGGGGTTAAGTTTCACAGAAAAATGCTGACCCATGTGCCCGTCTTTTTTCTCTATAAAATAAAAATAAACAATAGGTTTAGGAAAAACTCTATATCATAGGTGAACAACAGGAGGCAGTTGGGCTACAAATAGCCCTCAGATGCTTCACCTACAGCCTTCAGTGACAGAATAACTTTCCTCATTTACATCACACTTAACCTTTTACCCCCCAAAAAAAGAATATCCTATTTCCTCCCCTTGGGTGAAATGCAATGTTAATCTGTTGTTTCAACCACTTTTTTTTTTTTTTTTTTATTATTATTTAAAGAATTTTAACCCTTTGAATGCCAGAGGGCTATGCAACACATTGCAAAGCCGTGTGCTGCTCACTCTTCTATCAATCAAAGAGTTTTAAGGTGGACCTGTACCTTGAATTTTTCTAACATATTTGAAAATTCCATTCAAAACTGCCTATGTTCATGTTAATCAAAATTCTAGCAAATGTATAGTTTAGGATATATTCACAGTTCAATTTCTAGGAAATGTTAAAGTCTTGTGGTACAGCTTAACGATTGAAACATGGCTGAAAAGGCTTTATCCTATGTAATAATTCGCTAGGATGTTTGTCAGAAACCGTCATGCAGAGTAGACTGCCCGAAAACACAGAATGCTGGGAGTTCTGTACTGGGAGCATTCTGTGCTTTCGGGCAGTCTCTACTGTGCATGACTGCATCGGTGGCAGGACGCAGAGCAGGACCGACCTCTTAACCCTTTGAGTGCCAGAGGGGTACGTAACATATTGCAAAGCAATGCGTTGTGTACCCCTCTGGCACTCAAAGGGATTACATTACCCAGACCATGGCCCATGTGTACAGGCTTTTACACTAGCTAGCTTATAAAACATTACTGAAAAGGCTTTCTTATCTTAGGAAAATTCACTGAAGAGCTTAATTAGCATATGTAAAGTCACTGGTACCACAATTCACATACATTAGCATATGCACCAAGTATGAATATCTCCTTAACTGTATGTTTGCTTTTGGCTAACATGATGAATAGGCAGTTTTTAATGTAATTTTCAAATATGTAGACTTGAATCAAGGTGACCGTCACTTTGAATAAAGTTTGTATATTTGAAAACTTGGTGCTGTAGGACAAGTGAGATAGCTCAGTGGTAAATTCCCTGACTGCACAGCCTGCTCAAACCACAAGGTTGCAGGTTTGATTCCTGGCAGGGTCAGCTCAGCTGTTCATCCGGGGTCAATAAATGAGTACCATTGATTCGATAATAATAACATTTATTATTCAGCTGCTGATTTGGTTAATTCCAAGAGTGTGCGCTAAGAGCGCTTTGAGTCCCACTGGGAGAAAGGCCCTATATAAATAGGAGTTGTTATTATTATAATTAAGCATATTCAGTGACATTCCGTAAGCTAATTAAAGTTTTCAGTGACATTTCATATGCTAATTAACCAATGTGTTGCACCAGGACACTTTCATTTTCACTTTTCCCAGAACTAAAAGTATGAATATTTCCTAAACTGTATATCTGCTGGACTTTTAGTTAACATGACACTGGTGGTTTTGAATGACATTTCTAAATATGTAAAAAATGTAAGGTGCCATGTTGGCAGCTCCCCAAGCCTTTGATATTCTCTACCAGTCACAGAGAGCACTTTATATTACACTAGCCAATAGGCAGCTTTCTCTCTCTCTATTACTTAGAAATGTTATTCTGGAAAAAGCACAGGTTCCGCATGGATGTCCAGTGATGTCACATGACTCCTACTATGAAGCTGTACTAGAGCAGAGGAGAAGTACTTTGCTTCCTTTTTCTAATTAGTGTCCCTTAGTGGCTGAAATGGAATGTGGCCATCCTAAAGGGTTGAAACTATTAGACCATGTGGGTTCCAATAGGATTTCATTTGAAACTAAAGGGTTCCCGCACACAGCAAAAATCTGAGAACTGATAGTGTATATATAGACACTGGGTAAAGCATTGCATCTTGCTATGGCTTGTTTTACTATTTACTTGTAATTAGTTTCACAGGGAAAACTTTAAGGAAGAACCCTGATTCACAGTCTAGCCATAAAAAGTAAAGCTGAAAATGCTTAGGCAAAATGAAAAGTATTTTCATACAAATCAGAATTAATTTGCCCGATTGCTATGGTCTCAAGAGCCAGAAAGTTTTCATTTATGGAGCTGACAAGGAGGATTTTATCATGACCAAATGTTACTCAAATATTCATAAGCCTGAGTAATTTAGAAAAGAAAATACAGATGGTACTAAGCAGAAATGCAGCTGATGTTTTCTTATCTTATAATACAATTGTTCATTATACAATCAGTCTCACTGGGCCTTATTCATCAAGCTACAGAAGTGCAGTTTTGGAGCAAACTAACTACACTATAGTGATAGGGTGTGTTGAAATTTCCCATTGATTTAAATGGGACTTTTAACAGGTTAAATGTTGCAGATATCTCCAATGCATTGCTAAGCAATACTTTTGAAATCTCTAGCATTCAAAAGGTTAAAAGTCACACTTCACTGATCAGCTTTTAGCCACAGAACCACACTACACTGTCTTCCAACCCAGCCTCGTTCCACTGGTAGCCAGAAACCATACATACATTGTTTTCTAGCCCAGCCTTGTTCTGCTGGTATCCACAGTACCATACTACAATGTCTTCCGGCCAGTCTTATTCCATTGGTAGCCACAAAACCACACGACAATGTGTTCCAGCCCAGCCTTATTCCACTGCTATCCACAGTACCATACTACAATGTCTTCCGGCCAGTCTTATTCCATTGGTAGCCACAAAACCACAGTACAATGTGTTCCAGCCCAGCCTTATTCCACTGCTATCCATAGTACCATACTACAATGTCTTCCAGCCCAGTCTTATTCCACTATAAGCCACAAAACCACACTACAATGTGTTCCAGCCTAGCATTGTTCCACTGGTATCCACAAAACCATACTACATTGTCTGCCACTCCGCCTTGTTCCACTGGTAACAGCAGAACCACACTACACTGTCTTTCTGTCCAGCCTTGTTTCACTGGTAGTCACAACCATACATACACTGTGTACCAGCCCTGCCTTGTTCCACTGGTAGTGCAGAACCACACTACACGGTCTGCCAGCCCTGCCTTTTTCCACTGGTATATGCAGAACCACACTATACTGTCTGCCAGCCCTACCTTGTTCCACCTGAGGCAGCAGAACTACATTAGATGTCTCACTGCTCAACCTTGTTCCACATGTGGCCACAGAACCAAACTACTGCATCTGTCAGCCCTGCCTTGCTCCAATGGTAGGTGCAGAACCACACTAGACTGTCTGCCATCCCTGCCTTGTTCCACTGGTAGCTACAGAGCAACATTATAATGTCTGCCAGCCCAACCTTGTTTCACTGGTAACCACAGAACCACACTAGATTGTCTGCCAGCCCGCCTTGTTCCACTGGTAGCGGCAGAACCACACTACACTGTCTTTCTGCCCTGCCTTGTTCCACTTGTAGTCACAAACATACATACACTGTGTGCCAGCCCTGCCTTGTTCCACCGGTAGCTGAAGAACCACACCACACGGTCTGCCAGCCCTGCCTTTTTCCACTGGTATATGCAGAGCCACACTAGACTGTCTGCCATCCCTGCCTTGTTCCACTGGTAGCTACAGAGCAACATTATAATGTCTGCCAGCCCAACCTTGTTTCACTGGTAACCACAGAACCACACTAGATTGTCTGCCAGCCCGCCTTGTTCCACTGGTAGCGGCAGAACCACACTACACTGTCTTTCTGCCCTGCCTTTTTCCACTTGTAGTCACAACCATACATACACTGTGTGCCAGCCCTGCTTTGTTCCACTGGTAGCTGCAGAACCATACCACACTACACTGTCTGCCAACCCTACTCTTTTCCACTGGTAGCTTTAAAACCACACTATACTATCTGCCAGCCCTTCCTTGTTCCACTTGAAGCAGCAGAACTACACTAGAATGTCTGCCTGCCCAACCTTGTTCCACCTGTAGCCACTGGTAGCTGCAGAACCACACTACACTGTCTGCCAGCTCAGCCTTGTTCCACTGGTAGCCGCAGAACCACAATACAATGTCTGCTAGCCCAGCCTTGTTCCACTGGTAGCCACAGAATCACACAACATTTGTTTAGCAGTTCCTCCTGTGCAAACCCCTCCCTGTGCCTTCTGCTTTCCAACAAATGCTGCTGTGTGTGTGGGGTGAGTGGATAGTGTGCTGGTGTGTGCCACTGAAATGATATCCACTGGAAGTAACAGCATTTAGTGGCCTACACGTTCACACACGCTCTCCACCCACTTCAAACACAGTAGCACTGGATTGAGAGTAATAGGCAGCTGCAGTCTATGTATTAAAAGATATGGAGAAGTAGGTGAGGAATTGGGCAGAAAATTCAAACATGCGTCCAGGTAGATAGCTCTCATTGCTGACTCTGGATGGGTCTATAGCTCTGAGGTGGGTAGAACAAGAGAGAAGGAAGACAGATCGGCAGAGAGGCTAGATATTGGCAGTTTTTTTTTCAGTACTGTATAATATGCACCTCTCTAATCACTTAATGTTAAAAAGGGAAATATGAGTATTATACCTGAGATTTTACTATATTTATTTATATTTCATCTATTTTTTACACTTCTGTGTCCATGAAAGCGAGTTCACTGAATTTCTGGTCCCAAAGAGCTTTTTGTGAGGGACTGTGAAAATAGGGATATTGAAACAGTGTTTAACACTATGCCTGCAACAGAAAAGCCTACCTCCACTGTGCTGCAGGGATTGTGTTACAATGTATCACTATCCCTGCTTTCACTGTCCCTGACAGTAAACACACTGGAAACAAATACAGGGAGCTTGCTGTGAAAAATAGGCAAAGATGAAAAATTAAAAAGTATAGGCAATATGACGCTATCAGAAGTCCTGAGAGTGCTTGCTCGTTCCTTCATTGTCTGTTATTTGCTTGGTACTCAAGAGCTGTTTACACTCGGGCAACTATTAATTGAAGTGTGTGTGCTTCCCCACTGGACTTGGGGACATTTAGCAATTTCCTTGTTTTTGAAAGAAAAGCAAATCATGTTGATTAAAATAATATCAAATAGATCAGAAATATAGTGTAGACATTGTTGTAAATGACTCTTGTGGCTGGAAATGGTTGATTTTTAATGGAATATCTACAGTTGCTGCAAATGGATGATTCTTCGACAAAAGGAAAGCAAACTTTGAAGGACACAATTATTATTTAAATTAACGTGGATGTATCACCTATGCACAACATCCCCATATAGTTAGGTGACCCATCCAATAGCATTAAAACCTTATTATTATTATTTTTTAAGCTTCCATTTGGTTTAAATGTAACTTACAAAAGTATCTGCTGCAGCCACTTCCGGGTGACTGCAGTTCTCTGCTCCCCTCCCTCCTCCAATGACAGAGGCATCTGTCAGTAAACTGGAGCGTTCTCATTGGCAGAGATCGATATCTAGCCAATGAGACCGCTCCTGCTTACAGACAGAAGCCTCCGTCATCGGAGGAAGGAGGAGAGCAGAGGCACAGTTTTGGGCCGCAGTCTATATGGAAGTGGCTGCAGCCCAGACTTTTATAAGGTACATTTAAACCACACAGAAGCTTAAAATAAAATAATAACGTTTTAATGCTATTGGATGTGTCACCTAACTATTTAGAGGATGTTGTGCATAGGTGATACATCCACTTTAAAAATCATTATTTCTAACCTTGTCAGCATCTTGACTGTATTTCCTATTCATTTTGCAACTTATTTGATGCATGTTTTCATGGAAAATAAGGGAGTTTCTGAAGTGACCTCAGTAGTGTGTGTGTGTATGTATGTATATATATATATATATATATATATATATATATATATATATATATATATATATATATAATTTATCGTTTTTGTAGTTCAAGAACTGCACTCATAGGACTTCCAAATTGTGAAAACTGGTGCAATGTTTATTAACAACGTTTCGGCCCCACTTTGGGCCTTTGTTAAGTTTGTTGAAAGTGGGGCTGAAACGTTCATCCTATATAATAATTTGCTAAAACGTGTGTAACGATGCAGTCATGCGCAGTAGAGACTGCCCGCGCCGCAGCTGATACAGAGCAGGATGCTCCAAAGGAGCGTCCCGCTCTGTATCAGCCTTGGGGCGGGCAGTCTCTACTGCGCATGACTGCTCTGCGACCGGCTGGCAGTGGCACTGTGGCCCGTGTAACGGGCTCTTCAACTAGTAATAAATATTGCATCAGTTTTCATCCTTTGGAGGTCCTGTGAGTGCGGTTCTTGAACTACAAAACCTGTATGTACTACTTATGGGACCTGAAACCCAGGTTATTGTTTTGTTGATTTCAAGAGAGTGTGTGGATTATCTATTTTGTGTGTGTGTATATATATATATATATATATATATATATATATATATATATATATATAATATAAAATCATAAACATTCTGCTTATAATTGTAACTCCTTTTATGCTAGACCCCTCTTCAGACAATGGCTTTACAATCCATTGGAGACTTCTCAGGCATCCAAGAGGTTATTTAGTAATATTCTTGAGTAGCTTTGGGCAATCAGTTTACAGCTGTTCAAACCCTGAGAGGTCCTGAGAGCCTCAAGTTGTCCAATAGTGCTTCTAAGGCTAAGTTTGTGTTCGTAGTTTTGCAGTGTTTCTGGCACTTGGGCCACCATTGTGTTTAGTTTTGGACATAGCCTTGCATTTCTCTGCTATAATACAAAGTAAAACAAGCAGCCAAATGTCACATCATATTGATGAGCTCTATAGTGCTTCAATGAATGATATAAGCATTTCTTGAGCATTGGAATGACAATGAAACAAATACTTGTCCCATTCGGTAACAACTTTTCATGAGTGTTTTTGGATGAAGTGGGAGCCAGTATCTCTGTATAATCCAGGATTTTGCCTTCATTATATTTTTTGTTTAAGAAGTGTTCAACTGATTGGTCTTGGGCTTTGTTATCATTTAAAAACTGAGCTAATGTATTATATTTTGTTAGCATAAATCACATTTTGCTAAGGCTTGAGACAACAAAAGATTCTATGATTTAGTTGTTGTTACATATCTTAAAAAAATAACATCCTTAAAATCAGTTATAGTCTGCCTGTACATGTGGGTCCTCCATTTTATATGGCTCCAGGTGGACTTGACCACCATTCACCATCTTAAAAAGCAACAACCTTAAAGGGATAGTAATACTTCGTTTTATCTTCATGTTTTTTTAATGCCTACAAAATAAAATAAAGAACGCTATAAGTCTTATCTCTCAAACCTTTATGGTTTGAGAGATATTCACAAGCAAAGTTTCCCCTCCCGCCCCTTTTACCTAGTGTAAGCCACCTCTTCTCAGATGTGGAATCTGGTTGTAAGACCAGACAGATAATCTTCTTGCTATGACAACAGTGAAAGCCATGCCCCCCTTGACAAGTTTTTCAGGTTTTTCCCTTATCTTAATTGAAGATTGCCCCTCTCTGAAGTCTACCTGGGCACCTCCCTTCTGATCTGGCTGAGCAGTGTTACATCAGTAAATGGGGCGGGAGGGGGGATACTTTGTCACTGAATTACTCTTGAACTACAACTCTGACAGAATTGAAATAACACCTCTCCAAAGTTCAAATACTATGATGATTAATTAGAGCTAGGGGATTTTCACGTTCCATCCAGCTTACATGGAGAAATCTTCTGTCATCAGAGGAGGTTGGAACAAGGCAATACTTGGGGAGGAACAGAAGAAGATTGACAGGCTGCAGTGCAGAGTTGTAACCGTAGTCTGTCTGGAAGTAAGGCCATGGCTAATTTTTAATAGTGGAAATTTTGCCATAGCATGCATTTTATAAAAAAAACAACATTTATTAAAGGTTATCGGTATATAAGGATGACAATGAGGTAAACTTGTATAGGGGTGTTCCCCTTAAAATAGGTAACCTTTTTTAAAGGTATTGTATGGTGCTTACAAAAGAATAAAACAACCACATTCAAAGTTATTCCAGCTCAAACTTAATTTTATCAAATAGCAATATATCTATTTAAAGGTCTTCATAATAAGGATTTACTATTCATTCCTTTGCGACTGTGTGTTTTTGTTTTAAAACTGTTACAGTTTCCTTACAATTCTTTATGGGGGGGGGTTTGTAAATAACCGTTCTTTTTAAAGAATTGTCTTTAAAGGGATAGTAATACTTCGTTTTATCTTTATTTTATTTTGTAGGCATTCAATAAACACGAAGAACGATATAAGTCTTATCTCTCAAACCTTTATGGTTTAAGAGATATTCACAAGCAAAGTTTCCCCCTCCCGCCCCTTTTTCCTAGTGTAAGCCATCTCTTCTCAGATGGGGATCTGGTTGTAAGACCAGACAGATAACAGCAGGGGACAATCTTCTTTGTATGAAAACAATGAAAGCCCTTCCCCCCTTGACAAGTTTTTCAGCTTTTTCCCTTATCTTAATTGAAGATCGTCCCTCTCTGCAGTCTACCTGGGCACCTCCCTTCTGATCTGGCTGAACGGGGGGGGGATACTTTGCTTGTGAATATCTCTTAAACCATAAAGGTTTGAGAGATAAGACTTACATCTTTCTTCATGTTTTTTTAATGCCTACAAAATAAAATAAAGATAAAACGAAGTATTACTATCCCTTTAAGTCATCACAACTAATAATGCCAGGATGGATTTATAAATGAGTAAGGGCATCTTTATAAATATGGTTAGCACATTGATGTTAACACCTGGAATTGTTAAAAACAAATTATTGCTTGTGTTAAGATTCTGGTGAAAATTCTGTCTTTCTTTCTTTATAAATTTTTTCCGCCAGAATTTTCTACAGCTGTGCCATCATTTTTCCCAGAGCACAACTATATGCCATTAAGGCTTTCCAAACTGGTGTAATAAAAAAATCTTCTTTTTTAAATGCCGATCTTCATTTTGTGCAGCTTATACTCCATATTTGTCATAATGCCGGGTTTATAAATCTCCCCCTTTATTTGTAACTATTACATTCTGACTTGCTTTGGTTCTCTTTACTTTGCTTATATTTTCTATTTTCTCATTCCTTTAAAAACCAAAGGGGTGTGCAGTGCAGTTACTAAGGGAATGCTTTAAGTTGCAGCACTCTGGAGTGTGGTGAGCTAACGCGAGGTGATAGTAGACCAAGTGAAAGACACCATAGTCCAGCATAGCAACATAACCAAAGCAGAACTGTTGTGTTGGTATCACCCATGTGAAAGAGGCCCTGAAATTAGGAAGGCATTTTCTAATATCCAGCTATGGACGGCAAACAGTTCGAATAAGGTTGCTATGACATCTTGAGAGATTTCAAGGTGATCTCCACCAAAGTATGGAAAACTGTTCTGAAGGTAACATCTTGCAGGGGGGTTAAGCACCAAGGTGTACTAAGGTGAGATAAACTCTCCAGTATGATTTTCTTTCTGTCAGTCTCTGAGATGGACAAACACAAAAATAGTTTGAGGCATGATAGGATGGCATAGTCGACAAACTGAGAAGTAGTTCTAGACAGGACAGGATGGCCTAGTCGACAGGCTATCGAGACAGTTCAATATTAAAGGGAAATAGTGGGTCCAAACAGGGAGTATCGAAGAGCTAGAAGTACTAGTGGAATGAAGATGTCGTAGACTTTGAGTCAAGAGGCGGAGAGAATGGGTCGTCAACTATGAGCTGAGAGTCGAGTCTTCACTGGATAGGGTAGTCGACTTGGCGGGAGGTCGACTGACTACAACGACCACTGCCCTCAACTAGTTGGAGGTTTTAAGAAGAATCTACCAGATGTCAGAATCGACCCCATTGACTAGTTGGACAGGCGAGAGGCAGGGAAATGTCGAGCACCTACACCCTCGACTGGCCGGGGCAGTCACCGGAGCAACCGGTGATGGCAGCCCGACTTACCTGGAGAGCCTGAGGTGTAGGGTCGGACAATAAAATGAAAAGCGAGAGAGTCAGATCTGGACGATTAGATTAGTCTGAGTCGGAACTTGGGAACAGCTGGAGGGACTTTTGATGCGTAGCAAGAAGGAGTCGTAGGAAAAGAGTGGTCGAGGATAGCCGAGTTCAAGCCAATATGGAGACAAGAAGCCAGGGGATCAGATGGAGACGTAGTCAGGAGGGAAGCCGGGTCGAGATTCAAGACAGAAGGCAGGAGACAAGGTTGAAAATCAAGGCAATGGTTCAGTACACGGATTCAGGAACTCTGCGACAAACACTCTCAGGATTTTGGTGCTAAAATCAAGCAAAACTAGGAGGTTGACCCAAGTAGATAAAGCCTGCAGCAGTCAATAGAGATGATGGTAGAAGGAGAGATCCGAAGAAGCGTGACACTGTCCAATTCCTATGCTGTTCTGTTGAGCAAATGCACTAACTAAAATCAAGACTGAATGCTGTCGCTTTAACTAAATGTATTGTCCCACTGCTATTAGAAAACAAGGGTTGTTTGTTAGAGGCATTTATCAGATATTAATGTTTAATCGTTCTATTTATGTATTGTGCCACATTTTTAAAATAGTTGTTTTTAAAGATTGCTATTGAATGAGAGATGTGTTCTAAACTGTTGTTTCTGTAAATTAAGTACAAGCACTTGTGCGGGTTCAAAGTGACCTTCATAATCTTGATATTTTTTCCTTGATGTCTGGTTTTCAGTATTACTGATGGACATTACATTATTGTTGTCTTTGTGTCACTGGAGCAGTCTAACAAATGGCCAATAAACAATGAACCTTGAATGTTGTCCTTTGCTTAACTGCATTTATAGTCTTCAAACCACAATAACATTTTCTCAGGCTGGTTTGGGGTATCTCTATTATACTTATTTTATTTCTATGCAAACATGGTATTTTTTATGTTTCATAAGGAAGAAATATTGGGACTAATGGCTAATTTGGAGGGAAAACCATCTTCATTTAGGAGACAAATATAATTTTCCCAAATACCTACTAACTTAAATAGCACCTTGAACCCCTTAAATGTATGAAAAGTTTTCAGCACATTGTACAGCAATGCTTTGGAGACCTCTCACTCAAGGGGTTAAAACTGTTCCACATTAATTACCTATTGCTTTTTTCTGTTGGTTGGACTACAAATTGATATTTTTTTTAAGCCACTGAGTGCTGAAGCTTTAAAACATATTTCAAAGTTAGCTATAGATTGTGTTGATGTGTTTTATTTATTAAAATTGTGTTTTAGCTAGTGGTATTTTCTTTTATGTGCTTTTTTGTGACATCAGCTCCTCACTGGCACAGTCTGCACAAGTGACTTCCCCTAGCTCTCCTGATCAGTCCTCTGTGTAGTCCTCTCTCTTCCCCATCTCCATCCTAAGTGCAACTTTGTGTTCCGTGTGTGTGTGCGCGCGCAATACATTTCACATTTCTTTGGCACTCAAAGTGTTAAATACATTAACACCTTAAGGACCATTGATGTACTCGGACCATCACGCTGGTCCGGCACTTAAGGACCAGTGACTGTTCTGGTATGTCACATACTTTTACTCACTGCACTCCTGCAGGAGCGCTGTGAGTAATACTGGGGACTGAAGTTGATCGCTCCAAGACCGGAGCAATCTCTTTCAGTCCCTCGTTCGGCGTGCCGGCACACATCGAACTTCCCTATCTGGTCCTTAAAGGACCACACCCCCTGGGACCGCTGGTCCTTAAGGGGTTAAGCAATTGATTCAGGGGAGAGTTTTTTTCCCCAAAAGCCTCATTGTCCTATGTCCATGCCTGGGAACATCTTTTCCTTGAGCCCCCAGAGAGGGCTCATGTGCTGCTGATCAGGGGATATCAATGACTCTATAAAGATGGCAGAGCTTACACATCTATGTGTCATAAAGTGGGTAGGAGGTGGGCGGGAAGGAGGAGAAGAGGATGGGAAGTGGGATGAACAGAGTGAGAAAAAGAAGAAACTCACCACCACCGGGGAATCAGCCTCTGTCAATAGAGACCCGGGAAGTCAGTCTGAAAACCTGAGTCTCCGGGGCAGATACAGAGAATTCCCAGGTATGCCTATGTCCTTATATGGATGTATTGGGCAGAGGGGTTCACAGGCCTATCAGTGTTTAACCCTTTTCCTGAGAGTGCAACACATTTCTCCCCCTCTGCATTCAAAGTTAACTGACCAGTCTTTACCTTTAACTGGAGACACATAAGAAATATGCATATTTCAAAGCTGGTTATCAATAGTATACTATAAGCTCTGGCCATGTGAAGGTTTGGTATATAACAAAAACTAAAGTGAACTGCTGCTGACTGCTAGGAAAGAGCATTCAGTTGCAATCACTGATTTAGCCCACCAGCTGCCAAACAGGCTGGCATCAATCTTCTGTAAAATAGCAATCATATTTCAGTACGCATTCCTGGTTTTTGGGGGTCAGTTCTCATACTCCTTTCCTGATCATTATATAAACCAATGGAATGTTAGAATGGTTTCCAGTGCTTTAAGAACAATGCAGTGTAGACCTCTCTAGAAGCAAAGTAGTAGCATAGAGTAGAAACATAGAATTTGACAGATGATAAGAACCATTAAGCCCATCTAGTCTACCCATTTTTTATAATGTAAAAACCTCAAACCTTATTTGGTCCTTGGTCTTGTCTTATGTTCAGGACAGCCTTATACCTATCCCATTCATGCTTAAATTCTGTCACTGTATTAACTTCTACCACTTCTGCTGGTAGGCTATTCCACTTATCCTCTACCATGTCAGTTAAGTAAAACTATCTTACATTACATCTGAATGTCTGGCCCTCTAGTTTTAAACTATGGCCTCTTGTCCTAACATTTTTACTCCTTTGAAATGTACTTCCCTCCAGCACTTTGTTGAATTCCTTCATGTATTTGGATGTTTCTATCATATCCCCTCTTTCTCTTCTGTCCTCCAAGCTATACATGTTCAGACCCTTTAGTCTATACTGATATTTATTTTCCTGTAAACCATTCACCATTTTAGTAGCCTTTCTCTGAATTACCTCTTGAGCATTTATATCCTTCTGGAGATGGGGCCTCCATTACTGTACACAATATTCTAGGTGAGGTCTAACCAGAGATCTGTAGAGAGGCATTATCATGTCCCTATTTCTGCTACTAATGTCCCTAGCTATACAACCCAGCACCCTGCTTGCATTCACCGCTGCTTTGTTACATTGCCTGCCTACCTTTAAGTAATCAGAAATAATTACTACTAAATCCTTTTCCTCTGTCATCTCTGACAGCACAATACCCTTAATACTATATTCTGCCTTTGGATTTTTATGTCCCAAGTGTATCATTTTCCATTTATCAACATTAAACTGCAGCTGCCACACTATTGTCCATTCTTCTAATTTACCTAAATCATTTGTCATTTGGCTTATTCCCCTAGGAATGTCTACCATGTTGCAGATATTTGTACCATCTGCAAAACGGCATACCTTACCTTGAAGACATTTTGAAATTTTCACTAATAAAAATATTAAAAAGAATGGGCCCTAGTACAGATCACGGATGAACCTCGCTAGTAACACATCTGTCATCTGAATATTCTCCATTCATTACAACCCTCTGTCTCCTGTCACTCAGCCGTTGCCTTATCCACCCAACTATTTTTATATCCAGATCCAAACACTGCAATTTATTAATGAGTTTTTTATGTGGGACAGTGTAAAACGCCTTACTGAAATTTAGATCAGCTATATCTACTGCTCCTCCCTGGTCTATTTTAGTTACCCAGTCCAAAACATCTATGAGGTCAAAAAATGTAGTATATGAGAGGATCCCTTGCATACTCCTTTGCAGGGCCACATTAACCAATGGGGAATGTGGGAATTTACCCAGGGCCCACAATCAAAAGGGGGCCCACCAACAGAGGCCCTGTTATACATTGGAGTAGGAACTGGGGCAGGAAAAGACAGTGGCGAAATGGAGGCCCACTTCTTTGAACTCGCTGAGCTATGGGATCATGTGGAGGAGTAGGGGAACTTGCTGGATTCTCCATCCAAAATGGCTCACAAGCATCAGTTATCTTTGGAGCAACAGATTCCGGTTACATTTATTTAAGAAAGACATGGGAAAGATAGAGGCTAGCTGCATGGTGGTCTTGCAGCTTTCCAGCTGCCACTTAAGTTTATTGGACTGCCAGTCTTCCAGATACCACATACATGCAGATGTGTAACTCAGCCATGAAAACATGAATAGGAAAGAGCTGCTCAGGCCATAACTTCCTTCTGGCCACAGTGCATGCTGGAGATGTCAGGCGTTTGCTAAGCCACCACCCTATGATAGTTGCTGGAAGCTTTTTTATTTATTTATTTTTTAAACTGAAGCAGGCAGAGTGCATGCACCTTCTTAACCCTTTAATGACCAGAGGACTATGCAAAGCATTGCAAAGCAATGCATTGGATGCTTAAAGAATTAGGATTAGTGTGTAGTGAGCAGACTTTGCGGTCTTGCTAGCAGCTGTCATGTCTACCTCCATGGACATAACATTCAGGACTAATTAAAGTTGTTAACTCTTGAACCAAGGAGAACAGACATACATTCTTTGGGTCTATTAGGAATTTCTGGCCATAGTGAGATAGGTGGGGTTATTATAAGGAAGTGTTACTTCTCCTTTAATGCCTCCATTTGGGAATCCTTTCCATCTCTGATCATTGACAGCACACTCTGGGTGATCTCACAGTTTTTTCCTCTTTAAGTGTTTAACAGTAATTGGTTCATGTCTCTGTGTTCATTGAAAATCCCAGACATTTCATGTAAAACCTTCTTAATGAGGGGATGAATTTTTCATTCACATTAGAAAGCTCAGTCTGACAAACAATTTCTAAATAAAACTTTGGCGACATGACATCCCATATTGGACTTGACAAAGAGGACAGGTGCATTAGAATAAAACTGTATGGCGATCCTTCAAACTGTCAGCCATGAATATTTCATTTCTTAATGAATCATTTTTGTGAAATGAACTTTCTTATTGTAGTGTCAGTGTCATTACTACTGAAAGCTCCTTCATAACTCTTCAGTACCCGCAGCAAAAAAACAGGGTGTTTTCTTGTGAATTAATAGAGATTGAGCAGGCCACAAGAATGACACTGCTTTGCTTTGGCGTTTGGTGTGTGTGACCAACACATGATACTTAAAGTAGAACTAACACTTTATCTGGACTGAGGGGATTTTGAAAGGGCTTTTAAAATCATTTATATTTATCTCATTCATTCTTTATTTAAATCTGGGGTTTATGAGGTCTATCAGTTTACTCAAATTAGCCAAAGTAACAGTTGGGAGGGAGAGTGGAATGTGTCAGCAAATACTGCTTAATTTGCATAAACTGACAAATAAATAATTATATCATATAAAAGGGAAAAAAGCTCACAGAACTAACTCGCCATAATATTTACATATAATAAATGAGATACGAAAGAGACCAAGTGAACAAAGTATAGATAGCATCAAGGAATAAGAGGGTTCTCCAGACCCCAAAATATTAGGCCAAAACCCTGTAAACTATAGTTTTAAATAAAGAATGGCTAACAAAAATGTTGGTTATTTTTTAAAGTCGTCATAAAAAGTTTGTTAAACTTTAAAGTGGACCTGTCACCTTAAGATACATTTTGTTCATTTTAAAGAGAATCAAAAACTGCTTAAGTGTTGTTTTACTGAGAGGATAAATACTACAATATATATATATATTACATATTAAAGGGATAGTAATACCTAAAATGTAAAAAAAAATATGTTGTAGGGTTTATCCCCCTGAGTAAAACAAGAGTACTCCCACTGCTGAAAGATGTTTCATTCCAAAGTTATTAATTTTCAAAGTTGAATTTTTTAGGTGCAATATCACAATGGCCTGAAATTTTACAGTGGCGCTGTTGCTACACCATCCTATGGAGATTTATGGTCCTGAGACCAGAGCTGTCCATAGGATCGTATAGCAACAGCTCCACTGTACAATTTCAGGCCACTGTGATATTGCACCTAAAAAATTCAACTTTGAAAATTAATAACTTTGGAATGAAACATCTTTCAGCAGTGGGAGTACTCTTGTTTTACTCAGGGGGATAAACCCTACAACATATTTTTTTTTACATTTTAGGTATTACTATCCCTTTAAGTATTACTATCCCTTTAAAGGGATGTTAATGTTGTAACATACATGCCTCATCGATTATTCGCCATAATTTTTTACCCATGAGCAGCATTATTAGTATAATGTCTGATTTGTAGTTCAAGGGTAAATAAGTTATAATGAGTCCCCCTTCTACCCCTTTCCCCTACGTAATGCTGCTCTGCAAGCCGGTCCGGATGGTGTGCTGCGAGGGACAATCTTCAGTGAGCATAAGGAAAAACCTGCCCTCATATGAGCTGACCGGATTCCACATCTGAGGGGAGGTGGTGTACAAGAGGTAAACGTGGCAGGAGGTGACTCATTATAATTTATTTACTCTTCAACTATAAATTGTATTCTAATAACACTGTACATGGACAAATAATCCTATATAATAATTTGCTAAGTATGTTTGTCAGAAGCCGTCATGCGTATACAGACAGCTGCACGAGCTGCAGTCATGTGCAGTAGAGACTGCCTGTGTCGGTTCGGGCAGTCAGTACTGCGCATGACTGCAGCACGGTCAACAGGATCCAGCCACCAGCCGATGTTGCTGGGTGGCACTGTGGCCGTGTACATGGGCTTTTCAATTAGTATGGAGAATAACTGAATGGGCATTTATTTTACAACATTACTATCCTTTTAAAGGAATAATAATACTTAATATGTAAGAAATATATATTGTAGCATTTATCCCCCTGAGTAAAACTAAGGTACTCCACTGCTGAAAGGTGTTTTATTCAAAAGTTATTACAGCTCAGACTTACATTTTTAGGTGAAGTATCTCAGTGGTCTGAAATGTTACAGTGGCACTGTTGCTACATCTGGACAGCTCTGGTCAATTGACCATAAATCTCCACAGGATGATGTAGCAACAGCGCAACTTCAACATTTCAGGCTACTAAGATACTACATCTAAAAATTCTAATTTAAGCTATAAGAACTTTTGAATAAAATTACTTTCAACAGTGGACGTACCCTTGTTGTACTCAGGGGTATAAACCATGCAACATTTTTTTTAATATTTTAAGTATTACTATCCCTTTAAGCAGGGGGGCGGTTAGTTTTCTTATTAATCACTAATCAGCAGCTTAAGGCAAAGTAATTTTGGGGAACTTCAACTTAAAGCAGGGGCTGTCAAATCTGTCCTCAAATGACCCCCTATTGTTTAGTTTTTCCAGGATCTCCTCACACGAACACAGATGAATCAGTCAGTGGTTCAGTCATTCTCAGGATCTACCTGGGTCAACTGCATTCTCTTGTGTTTAATTGGGGATATCCTTAAAACACACTGTTGTGGAGGGGAGGGGCTTAGGATACTCTTGAACACCCTTGCCTTAACCCTTTGCGTTCTCTGGCACTCTAAAGGTAAAGAGACACATACAACTTCCCATTGTTTAAAATTCCTCTATTAACCCTAGAGTGGTCTTCAACTTTACAAGTGACAGCTCATCTTTAAGGATCCAATATTTTTAGTTCAGTATAAAATCATTTTTTTTGCTAGGTTAATAGAGTTAAAATAACTTCATCATCATGACTTAACGTGAGAAATTTTGAATGCAAGATGTGACTAGATCTTAATCAATAGCAATATGATTACAACAATGCATGAATTATAAATTATTTAAAGATGTACCCCAAGGTTACTGACTAGTTGTCTTTAAATTAAATTATCTGTCAATAGTTGATGAAAAGAATTCATGTTAAAACATCTTCATTTACAGAAAAAAAAAAAAAATTAAGTTGGCAAAAAAATATTGATCTGCTGTCTGGTCTGGGTAGCATTGGGGCACGTCTACAAAGCCAAATGGGGAGCAATAGTGCACAAAATAAATGTACAGTCATTTAATAAATTAACCCTTTGGATGCTAGATACATCTGTATTGTAGTGTTTTGCAATATCTTGAGTACCACGCATTAAAGGGACTAGAAATCAATTTAATTAATTTGTTACATATTGTTCAGTTGGTTTGCATCGCAATTGGTCCTGTTTCATTTTTTATATGGGTATATGTTCTTATCCAAACCAATCTGAGAGGACCTATGAATCACAAGTGATAGCAAATATGAGGAGAAGTTTGTATACCTTAAAGCGGAACTATCATCAACCTTATATTGAGCCCCAAATCCTAATTATAATAGCGATATGCATAAACGTACTTGTATTTTTACGAATAATTGCGGCATTAGTGAAAAAATTACAACTTTTTAGTCAGACAGGCATCGGGAAACAGCGCAGACATCTTGCAGAGAAGGCATCTCTGAGTCTGTGTTGTCCATCCTCTTCTCCTCTATGATTGGGGAGTTGAATGCCTGGTTACCTTAAGGCGCCAGAAGGGACTGACGGCGCAGGAGCAGAGAGCGCCTACAGCAAGATCCCTGCCGATGTCTATCTGCCTAAAAAGTTCTCTTTTTCACCAATGCCGCAATTATTCTTAAAAATACAAGTACGTGTATGCATATCGCTATTGTAACTAGGATTTGGGACTCAGTATAAGATGGATGATAGTTCCACTTTAAAGTAGATCTATCATGTTCTCAAAAATAGTGTTATATCGTTACATATGTTCCTAAGTGACCCCTTAATCAAGCTAAAAGATGCAGTGAGACTATCATGACGTCACAGATAACTGTACAGGTATTCATTTCTCGTTTCCAACACAGATTTGGCAATAAACAATAACGCTGTCAAGGTTACTGTCAGGGCTCAAAATTTCCACTCGCCACTAGCCAATGGTGAGTGAAAATTTAGCCCTGGCGAGTAGAAATTCAGCCCTGGTGGGTATGTTTTGGCTTACATTGGCGAGTAACTTTTCAGGTCTGGCTAGTAGCAAAGGACTTAAAATTACAAGCCCTGTTACTGTTATCCAGGATTCATATGACTGCAAGTTGAAATATGATGATAGAT
Organism: Rhinophrynus dorsalis; assembly: GCA_037306005.1. Classification (NCBI taxonomy): domain Eukaryota; kingdom Metazoa; phylum Chordata; class Amphibia; order Anura; family Rhinophrynidae; genus Rhinophrynus; species Rhinophrynus dorsalis. Next base: position 350,074,809 of record CM074722.1, on the reverse strand, counting down.
CCACTTTAAGTGGAGCAAGCCATCTGCACCATAGGGAACAAATTAAAATTCCCACTGATTTAACCCCTTAAACAAATCGTAGTATCAAAATGTAAATCTACACCCCTTTGCATCACATCATGCAGACTTTACTGAGCTCTGAAAGCCAGTCCTAATGGATCTCAATGATTGTATGTGTCAATATAAGGAAATAATAGATGAGAGTTGGTACCGTGTTAGCCGTAGAAATACAGGATGCAAACATGCCTGAGGAAGAGACCTAAGAAGTCTTGAAAGCTTGCATTTTAAATCTGTTTAGTTAGCCAATAAAGGTATCAACTTTACAAAAAAATTTTGCATTCAATATAAGGAAAACTCTGTCCCTGCTTGATGGGAGGGGGCAGGGTTTTCCTTATACCGACACAATATTGTCCCTCATTGCAATCTGTCTGGACCGGCTTTCGGATCTCAGTGAAGTCTGCATGACAATGCTAAGGGTTGGGAGGGGGAACTTTTGACTCGATTTTTAAGAAGCATAAGAAGGGAAAGATACTATGCATTATAAAAAATTAAATTGAACAATCCTTTGCATGTTTATATTTCAACATTACTATCCCTTTAACCTTTGAGTGCCAGAGGGGTACACAACGCATCGGAAAGCACTGCTCACCTCAGAACAGCAAGTCTGTCCCAGATGGATCGCAGCAAGGGACAATTCTTCAGTGAGCAAAAGGAAAAACATGAAAAACCTGCAAGGGGGGCAGGATTTTCCTTACACTCATAGTAAGAAGATTGTCCTTTGCTGTGAGCTGTCCAGTCAAGAGATGGCTTACACTAGGTAAAAGGGGTGGGAGGAGGATACTTTACCATTCAATTACTCTTGAACTACAACTAAGACAGTATTGAAATAACACTCTCCATGGCCCAAATACTATGAACATAAATTGGAGCTATTTTGTGAAATATTTCTATCCCTTTAAGATCAATGGAAATTTAGGGTATGTTTATTTTGATGAATAACTTTTTAAACTAGTGAGGTTTAACCCTTTGCGTGCCAGGGAGGTATCCATTGCATTGCTTTGCAATGTGTTGGATCCTCCTCTGGCACTCAGAGGGGTTAAAGAGCTTGACTGACATCAGTCACATTCTTTAATACTTTTCAGTGTATTAGAATCAAGGAAACGGAAGCATTTCTAACTCCTTAAACCACACCACTTATATACAGGGTTGTCCAATGTGCGGGCCATGTGCCAAATGCAGCCCTCCTCCTGACCCCAGGGTTTTGCCCACCTGAGATTTAATATATAACTAATTTATAACTAATTCACTAGCACTTTTGAAACTAATAGACTAGTAAGACCCAATCCCCTTCTTGCTACTACTGTTCAGTTCAAGAACAGATGTCTGTTAAATATCATTATTGATACTAAGCATTATTTGAGTAAGAATTTTAATTTGGGAATACCATGGAGGTCCTCTAATTTGGGATCTTCAAAGTGTGTGCAGTTCTTTAATGTATCAGTTTAACCTAATGCGATATCTAAAGTAAAGCTGTAGCCATTGTCAATCCACTGCAGAATGAAAGCCTCTGCAGCAAGCCAAGCTGAGGATATGGAACCTAATCTGCAATGCTGGTTCAGTGCAGGTCGGTCAATGGATGACACCTGCAGGGAGCAAAGCCCGTGACCCTGAGGTTTGAACAGATTTTATAGCTGGCGCAAATCTACGTGTTTCTGGTTCACTGACAGCCACACCCTGGAGCAGCAGAAAGGAGGAGTTATGCAAAACTCTTCTTTTTGTTCTCAATGGAGTGGCTGAGGACTGTGGGTGGGGCCTATGCCTAAGTTTCTTTCATGCTGCCTGCGGTAATTTGCCTGTCAGTGCATGGGGGCAAAGTCTCCCTGTTCCCTCATGGCCAAATTACTGATACAAGTATACCATCTTTACTGCACATTGTTGATTTGCCTTTCACCACTTCACCTTCCCATTTCCTCTCTGACACTTCTCCTCCTCCTTTTATGACACCACTCTCCCTTTCATTGTTTTCACTATTCATCCTTCCCACCCTCTGTTTTGCCACTTACGCTGCTTCCCTCTTCATAATGCCCAGCACTTAAACTGGTGCATAGTGCAAATTTTGAAGAATGGGGATATACAACAAACCCAGCACACACGTTGGGCTGCGATAGCTTAAAACAGGACAAAACCGCCTCAGACTGGGAGTCCTCCAGGAGACTAAACAGCACCAGTTAGGAGATGTGGAAAGTTTGGACAGGCCCAATGATAGCAAAAAGAAGTATTGCCTCTGCATTTGGGAGGCTATGCTACACAGTAACCCTCAAATCAGAGCTGGATACACCACAACCAAACCATAAACGTGTGCAAGCCTAGGAAAGGACTTCACCTCTCAGTGTGCAAACAAAGGACAAGGCCCAAAGGATCACAAATGTTAACAGCCAGTAGGAAATAAAAGGTCATATCACCTCGGCAACCCACCTTATTATATCTACTATACATGTTTCTTGTGCAGCTGTCTCTGTCATTTTACTATGCATCCCTTTCACTGATATACCTGTCTCCAAAGCATTCTTTTGCAATGCCTCTCTCCCATTGAAACCATTCTGTAGCTTTAAATTGCCTTTAGGATCCTTCTTACAATCCTGCAATAATCCTTAATATCGGCATAACGACCCTACATTCTGATCTGTGGACATATTACTATGTCCATGGCCACATTGTTTTTTGCCTTTTGTATTTATTTATTATTTTTAAACAAAACATTTGTTCTTTCATATAACAATGAGATTCACACGGGTGTTCTTTTTCCACAGGAATGGGCAGGGAGGAGAAGCTGTCCTGCCCACTCCTGTGAAAATCTTTGCTACAAGATTAACAGGGATTGTGATCTTTACAGGAGCAGGAAGAGAGGATAAAGCCCCCTGCCCATTCCTGTGAAATTGTTGCACCGCCATTGAAGTCCAGCTCTGTGTGTGTGTGTGTGTATGTGATGCTGCCTTATTTATTATGATATGGATTTCTTGTCCATGGGTGCAGACATGTCATTCACTGACAGGACTATAGGGCCTCCACCTCTGCTCACTGTACATGGTAATCGTAGCCCTAACTTGTGCACCTCTCTGGTCCTTAAAGTATTAAGTAGTGTAACGGAAGCTGAGAAGGGACCGCATCGCCTTCCGCCGTCGTTCCTGGGTCTCTCCTTCTCGACGCAGATAAGCGCCGTCAGATGCACCAGTTGAAGGATGGACAGTCACTGGAAAAAGCCGCAGGATCGCTGGAAGCAGGGAAGAGTCCACGTCGCCGCCTGACAGTCCACGAAGTTAGGTTGCAGGAAACTGGCAGCAGGCGGTCGGCGATTCAGGATACTTGGCGCAGATGGGTATCAGAGTGGATACTTTAGACCATAAGCAATACAAGATTCCAGGACTCCTTGTTCACTCCAAAACAGAACTCACTTTATTGGCAAAGACCACAGATATTTATACAGAAATCTTGCATTGCCTCTTATGGGGAAACCAGGTACAATAGGCTTAATCCAATCATTTCACAGTAGACAAAAGGGCAACAGACGATGGCCCAACAAACACAATAACTCAGACATGATTGCATTTCAGATACAAAAAAGGTTGATGGACAAAGACTTGAGGTTTTGAACTAATTACCACACTGCAGGGGTTCTGACTGCATTTCACAATGGTTAAGTTAACACCCAGCAGGAGGTCTGGCTACAGTACACATAGTCAGTGCCTTGAGGGACTACAATACATATTGAAAGTAAATATGTTCAAACTCAAATGATTAACCCTTTGCAGGTCAGAAGAGTTTGCAGCACCCAAGCCTTGAATTGTTCTTTCCTCTGGTACAGCTGCCTATCCACATAAGGCTAGCCAAAGTCTCTTAGTCCAGGATAAGGGCTTGAGAGATCGTATGCCAGGGCACAAAGGAGTGTCCAATATCCATAATCCTTGGGCCCAGGGGTGAATAAATGCCATGCCCAGACAAGAGCTCCCAGTAACGGGTAGGATCCGTTACAAGTAGGCTCATTCACTCTTCTTTCTAGTTACTGTCATGTCTACCTCAATGGATATGATATCCAGGAATTTTTTGAATCTATTATCTCTTGAACAAAGGCACAAGGGCAGAATTCATAGCACCATTACGTGTTTCTGGCCATAGTAAAGTTAGTGTGAGTTTTTCATAGAATATGTTAGTTCTTCTATAACCCATTGAGTGCCAGAGAGGTATCCAATGCATGCTACGTGTTAGGTACCTCTCTGGCACTCAAAGGGTTAAACAAATATCTACTCATTTATCAGTAGAAGAAGTGGGCGTGTGGAACTTGCAGTGAAATTGTGTCATGAAAAACAGTAACAACCAGCAAATGTTAACCACAATTTTTATCCAATATAAAGGAAATGCGAGTTGTTATACCACCTACACTACCGAGCCTTCAGCCTGACTAACTGTGTATCAATCAGTGAAGGAGGATGGGAGATTCCAGGGTCATGCAGTAAAGTGGAAAACGTGTAACACGACTTCCCTGTAATTACTGCTGAAAACAAAGTCAGCCTTCCATTTCTTTACAAGATATGTGGTTTCAGCAGTTGATAAACATACATGGCTTAAATAATTTAAATTGCTGTTCCTTACTGCTGTATAAGTGACATTTCCATAACAACCTTTGAATTACACATACTATTGTAATGCTCAATTTCTTTAAATATGAGATCTGTAACCTACACACAGCATTCTGCGGTCAAAATGCATCCTTCCCGTAACAGCTTAGTTTAATTTTACGAGAATCAATGAGTGTGCATGTTTGTTTTGCATTTCAATGCCAAAATTAATACATTCTAACCTCACGTTTTTTGTTTTTTTTTGTGTCTTGTATACTATTTTCTATGAAATCTCTGTGGAATTTGAATATATTATATTATTTTCATCTCTGTGATGCTGCTTAACCACTCCAGAGGTTGTTAAACATTTGAGTCCTTTCTGGTGTATAAGTAGGTTCAAAGTGTAACAGTAAAAAGGCTACTTTAGTTGCACAAGAATGGGCGGATTGTCCTATCGGGGGATCGGGCATCCCACGATGGGCCGCTAGATCATGGGCCGGTTGAAGTGAACAAAAGATCTCACCTGACCGTCACATAATAGTTTAAAGTAGAGGTTTGTTCTGCCACTGGCACGGGCTCTCTCTGTGACAGCCCTCGCGTCCCTTGCTAAAGCAGAGCACCAGGATATGACATAATATCCTGGAGCCTGCACTCCCATGCTGCAGAGGGACCACAAGGGGGCGATGATAGGGACGTGAGTGCTGGAGGCTGCACGGATCTCTCACTCCCCACACTGGACCAGTAGAGAATGCAAGAGAGGAGGAAGAGACACGTAGCTACAACATGTGTTGAGAGGCAGAGGAAAAGAGGAGAATACTAGATGAAGAGTGAGGTGGGTAGAAGAAAGGCAGGGAACTGAGGTCTGACTGAGCAATATTAGGGAAGAGGGGAAGCAATGGGAGAGAGTGGAGGGGGGCAGGGAAGAGGGGATGAAATAGACTGGGGTAGAGAGGAAGCAGCATAGGGGCCTGTAGGTAGAAAGTGAAAGGGGGTAATAGGCTGGGAATGAGAGTGTAGAAAAGGGCTGGGGAAGAGAGAGTGGAGGAAAGGGGGTGGGAGTTGATAGGGTTGTATTTAACCTTATAAGTGCCCAAATTGTGTGTGTGTACATACACATATATATATATATATATATATATATATATATATATATATATATATATATATATATATATAATATACACACAAACACCAGCTAGTGGGCTAGTTAAAAAAAAAAAAAATTGTCCTGGCTGGTATTCCCCTACAATCCACCCCTGTACACAAGTGTTACGTTTCCTGCTTCTGTAATTCTATGGGTCTTATTCACAAAAGAAAAATGTTGGGACAAATCAACTGTGCCATAAGGTGGTGGAATAAAATGTCTCCAAACTCTGACTAATTTAATTCCTTGAGTGTTGGATGTCCTGTTCTTCTCCTGTTTTCTTCCCTTTGGCATTCCTTTCCTGGCTTCTGTTTTTGCCTTGTATTCCCCACCTTGTTTTTGTGACACATTTGCTGAGCCTTCATCAAGCACAAGAACCTTGTGTCAGCACGAGATCAAAGCATTGTGATCTGTATTCAATCCTAGTGTTTCCAGTGAATTGAATCCAGTTTTCGTTGACTCTCCTTGTGTTATCCAATTTGGCTTTGTGTTTGTATTTACTGGTAATCGACCTTAGCTCCATTTCTTCCTTCTGCCTGATCCTTCTGTACTGCTTTTGTCAGACTGGATTGTGACTCTGTCTTGTTCAACTATTCTTAATCTCTTCCTTGGTACTGTATTGTCCATCTATTGCTAACTCGGCCATGTTCTTCAACCCTCGTGGGTCTCCTTTCTGCACCCTCTAGTCTAGCATCTAGAACACCAAACCCCTTTACAATTAATCGAGCATCGACCCCTCGACCCACCTAGTCAAGTATTGACCCCCTCCACAGCTAGCTGAGTATCCACCCCTCTCGATGTCTAGTCGATCTTAGTGACGTTCCAACTTCTAGTAGTACCTGGTCTCCTGTTCTTGTTCCAGTGTGTCAACAATGACGACTTTACTGCTGGTAGGTTTCTGGTTTTCTGTCTCAGTGAGTAGTTGCTGTTTCTTGGGCTGTCATCCAGGATGTGGGCCGGCTCCTCCAGGCAGTACGAATCTGGCCTTGCGTCCAGCACCTTCTGCCTAGGCCACAGCAAGGCTTTCCAAGAGCAGCCGCCACCAGCCAGCAATGCTCCCCAGCCAGCATACTCTAGCGTCTCTCTGAGACCTACTTAGCAGTATACTCTGTATTGTTTTCTGTTGTCTCTGTTTATTCATATTAATAGCAGTCTGTACTCTTTTTTTGGGGGGGGATCTACTCTGCAAAGTATAACCCAGGCAGCTTACATTTGGGGGCTTCGTAGTCTGAACATCACACTGGAGAGGTATCCAACACATTGTTTGACAGTGCATTGGAAACCTTGCAAGCATTCAAGGGGTTAATAGCACCATTTAGATCAAAGTAAAGGGTTATTTGCCCCTGTGGTGCAGTTGCTGTGTTTCAGAATTTCTTCTCATATCTATTTGTCTGTCTGTCTGTCTGTCTGTCTATCTATCTATCTATCTATCTATCTTCGCCTCAGACAGAAGTGTTCAGGACTAAAAGGAAATAGTGCAGTAGGTTATTTAATATCTCACACACCACTTACAGTATTTTTGTGTAAAGAGGAATTTTACACTTTTGGAAAGAACAGTCACTGGGCCTTGGAAAAAAGAAAAGAAGAGAAACTCTGAAGTAAATCAGCTGAACCATAGGGAACAAATAAAAATTCCCATTGATTTCTTTTATTTGTAAAGCAATGTGTTAAAGACCTTTCTTATTTTCAGAACTTCATCTTCTTAACACCTTAAGGACCATTGATGTACCCGGACCGTCACGCTGGTCTGGCACTTAAGGACCAGTGACGGTCCTGGTACGTCACGTACTGAAGTTGATCGCTCCAAGACCGGATCGGTCTCTTTCAGTCCCTCGTTCGGCGTGCCGGCACACATGATCAGTCACGTGGGGCGGCACATCGAACTTCCCTATCTGGTCCTTAAAGGACCACACACCCCAGGACCGCTGGTCCTTAAGGGGTTAAGCCACCAGAGACTACTCAAGTGCTGTGACCAGGGGGTTTGTAAATTATGTGATTTGTGACATAAGGGGGTGTGGCGTATTGCCATTGTTTTATAAAGTGGACGGGAGTGGGTGGAACGTAGGCAGAATAAGGTGGGAAGGAGGAGAAGTGGGCAGGAAGTAGGAGGAACAGGGTAGAAAGAATGAGAAGTAGGTGGGAAGAAAGAGGAACAGCGTAGGAAGGAGGAGAAATGGGCCGGAAGTGGGAGGAACAAATGAGGAGGAATAGGAGAAGTAAGAAGACATTCACAGGAAACTTGCCACCACTGGCCAATCAGCCTCTGTCCCAGAGACCCGATAAATAAATCTAAAAACTGAGGTCTCTGGGGCAGATCCAGTGAGTTCCAAGATATGTTCAATAGTTTAATAGTCCCATTTATATCAATGGGAGTCTTAGGAATTTTTATTTGTACCCTTAGATGCAGGTAGTTGGCTCCAGAATTGTCCCACTTATCTTCTGTGCATAAGGCCCGTTGTCTTACATTAACGCTTTGAGTGCCTGAGAGGTATCCATCCTCTCTGGCACTCAAAGGGTTAAAGTCTTTGGTTTTTCGGTGAGGCTGGGTTTGCAAAAAAATGTGATACAATCCTATAGCAAATCAATTGCACTTTAGTGAAAAAATATAAACTGTAATTGATTTAAATGGGACATTTAACCCCATGAATGCTACATATGGCTCTAAAATGTTACTTAGCAATAGGTTGGAGACGTCTTTAGTATTCAAGTGGTTAAAAGCACCATGTAAATGTATGGGTGTTTTGATTTGCTCCCTATGGTTCAGTTGATTTGCTCCAGAATTGCACCAATATCCTTTGTACATCAGCCTCTATGCGTTTTGAATTTAAGCAATGGAAAGACAAGAAGAGAGTGGGAAGATGAGACGTGAAAAACAAGAACTGGTGTCTAATAGAGATTGATAGTTATACAGATAGTTCCCTCTAGGGCCGCGCTATACTTATATAAGATTGGATATCGGGTTGCTAAAATGCCAGGTGTTATCTGTCACTGACATGCAAGATTTATAACTCACATATAACAAACATATAAAGAAAAGTTGATCTGGCACAGAGAGACTATACAGCGACACCAGTATAGAGCATAGTAACCCTTTCAGTGCCAGAGGGGTATGAAATGTGTTGCGTACCCCTCTGGCATTGAAAGGGTTAACCTCCTCAGACATTAGGGAGGTCTCCAACACATTGAGAACCCATACATTGGAAAACCTCCATAGCATTTAATGGGTTAAATGCCCCAATTAAATTAATGGCATTGTTTTTCCATCTGGTGCTGCTGGTTTGCTCTAGAAATGATCCAGTATCCAGTATGCATTGCATGCCCCTCTGGCACTCCAAGATTTAAACACATTTCTGAAATGAAAGGGCTGAGTGCCACATGCATGCAAGCACATTGTGGCCAAGTAACTTCAGCTGCTAGTGTAGGGTCTCACATGCTGTAAACTGAATTTATGGCAGGTTTCAGAATGCAGAGTATATCAAATGTACATACTGAAAGTTGCACCCCAAACGTATTGACATGGGGTACTAATTTTAAATTTGTACTTGCCATCTTGGTTTACGTCTTCATTACAGACAAGTTTTGGCACAGGTTGTGTTAACACATTTACATTGAGCTGGTTGATGAGTGGGAATCGTTTGTGACAAAGTCGACACATCTTAAAGGGATAGTAATGTTTCTAAATAAATGTAGCTCCAGTCTATCTTCATAGTGTTTGGGCCATAGAGAGTATTATTTCAGTTCTGTCAGAGTTGTAGTTCGAAGGTAATTGAATGATATAGTATCCCCCTCCTGTCCATTTTACCTAGTGTAAGCCACCTCCCATCAGATGTGGAATCTGGTCTTAAGACCAGACAGATCACAGCAAGGGACAGTCTTCTTACTGCCAGAAGAATGAAAACCCTGCCCCCCTTAATGGGTTTTTTTCTTATGTTAATTGAAGATTGTCCCTCTCTGACAGCCATATGGACAGTTTTGCTACTCTGAGGTGAGCAGTGTTACATCAGTAAAAGGGGCAGGAGGGGGATACTTTATAATTCAATTACTCTTGAACTACAACTCTGACAGCATTGAAATCGCACTCTTCGTGGCCCAAATTCTATGAAGATTATTTGGAGCTACTATTATTATGAAACATTGCTATCCCTTTAATATAAGATTCATAGGCTGATTTAATAAGAGCCAAAGTAATTCAGGATCAAACCAACTGCACCATAAAGGTTAAATAAAGTCCTACAGCTTTCCTTGATCTAAATGAAGTGTTAATCTCTTTAATTGCTAGTGTGGCCTCCCACCCCTTTGTTGTGCAGTGTGTATGTCTTTAGCACTCAAGGGGTTAAAAGCACCATTTAAAGTTGAACTGTCACTTTGTAACAAAAGGCAATTTTTAATGAGTTTTCAAAATCACCTGTATGGTGCCTCAGCCATTTTTATTTTATTTACTTATAACAATGTTTTATGTGACATTTAACTTTATTTTTCAGTTTATGTAGATTAAATAGTAGTGACTAGCATGCCAGCCATATAATAACATTCTACACTGCCCTTCTTCCCACCTGACATTCAGTGCTAGGTAGTGTTAACTGAGATGCAAACTGACCATCTATAACCCCTTAAGGACCCATGACGTTCCTCGACCGTTATGGGTTGTTATACCCTTAAGGAATCATGGCGGTCCTGGACCATCATGGAATTCCGGGCTCACAGCACGGTTGCACACCGTTCAGGGAGTCTGGAATCGGATAGTAAAAAAAAAAAATGCCCCATGGTCCTTAAGTGACTGCCGCACGTGTGTGACGCCGGTTCTTTAAGGGTTAATGAAGTATATATTTACTAGTTGAAGTGCCCGTGTACACGGGCAACAGTGCCGGTCAGTCGCAGTGCAGTCATGCTCAGTAGAGACTGCCCGTGATGCAGCTGATACTGAGCGGGGCTCTCCAAATTCAGACCGTGGTCCTCTCTGTGCACCCTTCAGTGCTCAGAGAGGACCACGGTCTGAATTCGGAGCACCACGCTCCGTATCAGTCTCGTCATGGGCAGTCTCTACTGCGCATGATTGCAGCACACCCAGCAGTCTCTACACTGCATGACTGCGTTGTTACACACTTTTAGCGAATTATTATGTAGGATAGTGTACAAGCTATGTATTTGACAGTAAAATCTCATTGTAGAATTTCCTCAGGTAGAGACTTATTTATAAACTTGATTTTACTTCTTTATAAATATAATCCATAGTTCAAACTTTTAATGACCTTTCTTAAACATACATTAAGAAAGCTTTTTATATATATATATATATATATATATATATATATATATATATAACCCCCATAAAGGATTTCCTTGAATCTTCTCTTGTGACATGTTTAATGTTTATTAAAGACATGTAACCTTTTCTTCGGGAAATGGGTCCACTTTAGTATTGGTTAAGCTTGAAAACATTCTCATATACGTGTGTGTGTGTGTGTGTGTGTGTGTGTGTGTGTGTGTGTGTGTGTGTGTGTGTGTGTGTGTGTGTGTATATATATATATATATATATATATATATATATATATATAATATAATATACTAGTTTTAAAGCCCATGTACATGGGCCAACAAAGGCGGCGCTGCAGTCATGTGCAGTACAGACTGCCAGTGCCGCAGCTGATATGGAGTGGGGAGCTCCGAATTCAGACTGGTGTCCTCTCAGCACACACTTGTCCCAGGAAGGTGCGCAGAGAGAACTCCTGTCTGAATTCGGAGCTCCCCACTCTGTATCAGCAGCGCAGGCAGCCATCTGTACTGTGAATGACGGCTTCTGACAAACATCCTTAGCGAATTATAATATAGGATAATAGGTGTGTATAATGTGTATGCATATGTGGACTATAGGAGGAAATGGTTTATAGTATGTTTAAAGGAGAAGTAGCACCTCCAAATAATAACCCTCCATTTACTCCACTGTGGCCAGAAAATCATAATGGCCCCTCTGAATTTCATCTTCATTCTTTGTTCAAGCTATAACATGTTCAATAAGTCCTGGATGTCATATGAAGGCATCTCCCTAGTCCTTCAAGAGTTAAGATTAACCCCTTAGTGACAGCCATGTGTGTACGTGGCTGTCACCTTAACGTCCGGAGTCCCCGAACGGCGTACAGCCGCACGGAGACACGGACTTCCGGTACTTACCAGGTACGTCCTCTGTCACTAAGTGACAGTTTTTGTGGGACGTTCCTGGTAAGTACATTGTCGGGATGGGGTTAATATATGCATTGGGTGGTGTTTGTATGGTGTGGATCTGCTAACAGCTGTCATGTCCGCCTCCACGGACATGACATCCAGGACTAATTGAAGATGTTATTTCTTGAGCAAAGGCACAAGGGAAAATGCATAGTGGCCATTAGGAAGTTCTCGCTATAGTAAGATAAGGATTACTATTAGGCTGTGTTACTTCATCTTTAATCGCGGCATACTGCAACATAGGACTTTCAATATATATATACATACAAAGAACACAATGGCCACTGTTTTCTCTTTCATTTCTTCTTGTGATAATGAAAAGGATGTCAGTATAATTTATCTAATGCGATCCGTCCTTTTTGAGATTTGACATAAGACTATGAAATTGAACAGCTACTTCACATCTCCATGGAGTAGTGTGCAAACTAATATGAAGATTAAAATTGTTTCTGTTTGCTCTGAAGCTTGAAATAGAACACTATTGTCTAGTCCTGTGTTATATCTCCGTGCTCTCCAAGGTACCGATATTACCATAAATACAGCCCATTAACACTTGTTCCTCTCTGTCAGGACATAAATTAAGTCTGCAGGTGTTCCATGAAGCTTTACCCTAGGTACTAATTAAGCCTTGATAATTAGGTTTGTTAAATTCAGGCCTTTAAGCTTATATTCCCTCTTTGGGTTGGAAAAACGGAGATTTGCAAGATGTAAGGCCTATTTCAGCTGAGGGCTGTTTGATTGTAACCTACAGGATTCATTTCTTTCAGCCGCGTAAAGATTTGCAATTATTATTTATTGTAATCAAAGAAATGCTTTCCTTTGTTTATGTAACAGAAGCCATTGTTATTGATGCAGTTTGAGTGGCTACCATGCATTCATAAGGGCCTTATATTCTACAGGAATGTGAGAGGACTCTAAGACACACCAATTGCACCACATGGGAGAAATACGCATTCCCACAATTTCCACTGATTTAAATTCATTGGAGAACTCTCTAGCATTGAAGGGGTTAAAAGTGCCATCTAAATAATTAGGTTTGTCCCATAATTCCTCCACTCTCCTATTGAACATAAACCTTTCACCTGAAAAAGAAACCTGAATAAAAGACAACGAAGACTTTGCTGTGAGGATGAATCTTTTATCCCTCTGGCATTCAAAGGGGTAAAGGAATTTTTTTTTTTTTGTTAATATTGCATTGTAATTTAGGCTTAAAAATTAGCATGGCTGAATTTCTCAAAAGGCACAGAAGGTAACTGCTAAATTTGTAAGGTGCCTTGGGATTCTAATTTTTAATTTCTCAGTAGGTACAGTAGGCAATTACTAACTTTGCGAGGAGCCTCAGGAATCTATTTTTTTAAAAATATTATTGTAAATTAGGTTTAAAAATTAGGCACAGTATATAACTACTAAATTTATGAGGTGCCCCAGCTGTGTTGGCCGCACCCACATTCTGAGAGGTGAGTGTGGCTTGAGCAAAGCCAATGTCTCGTCAACAGACATCGGCTCCTGTTTATGGTGGCTGGTTTATTTATCCATTTAAATAACGTTTAACCCCTTTAATGATGAGGGCTTTTTAAAACAAGAGGACCAAAGCTTTTGGGAGTTAGTCCATCCCCCATTGGCTAATGGCTCGGGGGAAGAGACGCTGGTTTTGTGTGCACCGTTGTGCCACCTGGCCCAAACCAGGATACATGTGTATCATTATTGTTTGGTTAAATGTTTAATAAATACTGTGGCCTTTTCTTACCCAAGTTGGTTGTAGGTCTGTGTTTTGGGTGGGAAGAGGGTCAAATGTTTGGAGTATGTGCCCTCTAAGCAGTCATAACTCCAGTTTGCTCTTTTTTTTTTTTTTTTTTTTTTTTTATAACTGTTTAGGGGGTATCACTGCATATAGATCACTTCAAATGTATCAAGGGAACTGCTTGTAGACCACATCTTGGTAGATTCAGATACCCTAAGAAGATCACTTGTGCTTTATCATTATGGGCATACCTGGGAACTTTTGAAACAGGGCTACCCGGAGGGTAACCCTGTCAGTGCCCAGGGGGAGGAAAATGACGTGACTCATGTCATAAAAGGGGTGGGGCTTAGTCATGGGGGGCGGGGCCAAGAAAAAAAAAAACCTGCAAAATGGATGTAAGAGGGCGGGGAGTGGGAGGAACCGGGCGGGATGGAGCACAAGTGGGCAGAGTTTCTACTTAAACTCTGCCCACACATTGCCCCGGTGACCCGGTAATTCACTTTGAAATCCGGAGTCTCCGGGGCAAAACCGGAGAGTTCCCAGGTATGATTATGGGACAGCTTGGATTCCATTTTCTCCTTTAATTTTAAATGTAAATAAAATACTACAGAGTAGCATTTTTATCTGAAAGCTTTATTAAAAAAAAAACGTGACAGAGGATACAGAATCCAAGACATAAAAAAGGTTTCTAGCAAAACTCACCTTGTTTCTGTGAGAAATTAGCATTGAAGTATTTCCTGATATTTACAGACAAGAACAGGTCAACTGACTCCTTTATTTCATTTCCTTGTGGGAGAAATCAATCTGGAAATAGGATTCCTTATAATTTGCATATTATACACTTAAATCTGAATTTCATGCTAGTTAATCCCTTGCCTCCCCTCTATAAATGTAATACCCATCAGATCTGATTTTTCATACCCATATCCATAAAAAATGAAACCATCACAGAAATTCCATTAAAAGCCCTTTGAACATTATTCATAGAACATGCAAATTGTAAGGCCTTTCACTTGCTCCATTGTTCTGTTTTAATTTGTATTACTTGATATGAATTTAAAAGAAAGATCCACAACAACGTATTTGAAAAAAATGTTCTTATAGTTTTTTTTTCCTTATTGCAAAATGTAAGCAATGAAAAGAAAAATTCACCCTTAGAACAATTGTTTTCATCTTTTTTTTTTTGTGAAAGTATTTTACCAGGAAGAATACACTGAGATTGTCTCTTGTTTTCAAGTATGTCCTGGACTCACTTTATCTACCTCAGAAGTTGAAAGGCTGAGTTGACCTTGCCGGAACTAGAACCTAGGGCACTGAGGTTTGAACAGATCCTACAGCTGGTGTATTAAACTACTGAGCCAACTCATCTTCTAGTTGACATATATGACAAATATTTGTAAGGATGATTTGTACTGTTTAAGTCATGAAAATGTTTTCATAGTGCAAGGGTTAAAGTCAAAACCATCTTATCAGCTTCTTTATGTAGTGTAACATTGACCATTTCCTTACCCTGTATAAAGAAACCGTCGTTAAACAGCATACTCTTTTGAGTGTCGGGGAGTGACATTACATGGAGAAGGCTAATGCACGGACTAAATAAAGTATTTTGTCAGTCTCCTCCTACAAATTACCTCACATATATGTGTCTTGATCCACCGATCCCTCAGGGGAATCCCTCAGCTTTCAGACAGGGACCTCAACTCAAGTGTTTCACTTTGCAAAGCACTTGTAACCCTGTATTGTCTAAACCCGTACATTATAAAGTGCTGTGTACACTTGTGGAGCTATATAAATAAACATATTCATTCATACTTTGGTTTATGATTTGCAGTACAAGCTGTTCAATCAGATAGCTGTGAGTCAAGTTGATTTGAAAGGCACTCATATTCTCTTTATACTTTCAGAGACCTGTGTGTTATAATTATTCTATTCACATTGTTATACACTATCAATTGGTAAGGAGATTTGCATCCTAGTCTGTTAATTGTTTCCCATATGTCAAAAGGCCTGTCTGCATAGTCATACTGAACATGAAGGAAGAATTACTTCAGAGGTTACGATACAACTTAATATAAGATATTCTGTTATACAATCTTTGAAACGTTATGAACAGATCTCTACAGCTGAAAAGCTCTTTTACATTAATAATGAGAGTTACATGTTACAAATTAGATACACCTGTTCTCTACGAACCTTGCTCAAGGTGCCCCATAATTGATCATGTGATCTGGAAACAGATTGCCATTGTTTTGACTAAAAATTGAAATGTAACAATGATCTGGGTTTTTATGCAAAGCATCATGAGCTGTTCGTAGTGCTCACAGATAACTAGACGGCAAGATCACGGATCCTAAGTGAAATCCAAGGTTGCTATCTGTTCCTGGTCACTAATTTTGATATACTGTTGTGATTATATTTTTTAGGGGCCTCTACAAAACTGATTACTTTTAGTAGTGGCATTGTCTGGCCAGCAATCCACAGCCAACTCAGCCAATCTCAGTGCAGCTATGCGGTCAATAGCATGTTCCATTCTTTAGCTGTCTTTTGGGTATATGCCAAGCATCATTATTTATCCCCATGCACGTGCGGCCGGCACTTGAGGACCACAGGGCATTTTTTTTTTTATCCGATTCAGGACTCCCCAAGCGGCGTACAGCCGCGCAGGGAGCCTTGAATTCAATGATGTGCCAGGACCGTCATTGGTCCTTAAGTACCGGACAGCAGTGACGGTCCTTGCGTGGCATTGGATGTTAAGTGGTTAAGCAAGAACTCCATGCTTATTAATTATTTCAAGGACAAAGAGATGGAGACATTTTTTATTTATTTTTCTTTTTAATGTTTCCAACTCCCTGCGGTTACATTGCCATGAAAAGGCGGTTAGACCTATAAGAATGTCATGTTGTGGGTTGCATGTTGGTACTAGTTTGCATCCCTAGTGATTTCTTATGAGACCTGGGCCAAAAATACACTCTGTGGAGAGAATCTGACTAAGACATTGAAATGCTCCCTTTAACCTCATAGTCTGCTGTCCAGATGCTGCTGTGAAATCATCTTTCGCTGCTGAATTGTACACATCAACATGCCGTGCTCTTCTAATACAAAACAGGAGTGGGCATGTAACCCTAAGATAGATTAAGTTAATTTTAAAGATAAATAAAAATGCCCATATGTTGTAGCAACCATTTGTTCGTTATATAAATATTTTTTGAGAAATTAAGCATTATTTGTTGGTGGCTCACTGTGGTAATTTATGCTAATTAGCATATGTGCAATGCCAATATTACCACCACAGCTGGGAAGTCTCCAGAATTTGCCCCAGAGACTCCGGTTTCTGCTGCTGATTCACGGGTCACCAGGGCAGAAGCTGATTCCCTGGATGTGGGAAGTTTTTAATGAAATTCTTCCCACTTTAGCGTCTACCTAGTCTATTCTTCCCACACCCTCCCATTTATCCTCCTTCGCAGCCTATTCTTCCTATTCTAGCCACATTTTAAGCCCCAGCCCTTTTTGACACAGATCACATCATTTTTCTCCCCCCAGCGGCACCACAGGACACCCTTTCAGAGAGTCCACAAGAAAATGTTCCCAGGTATGATTATCACACACTGTGCTATGAATGAACCTATGCAGAGGCCACAGACTGGGGACATTCCTAATAGCACAGTCCTTAACCCTTTGAGTGCCAGAGAGGTGTACAACATGTACAATGCGTTGCATATCCCCTGGCACTCAAAGGGTTACAGAACTAATAAGCATAATGTATAGGCAATTATCATAAAGGTTAATTTCTCAAAAATTAACTATTTTATAGTAAAATTCCTAGTGCGACATAGAGGCAGATTTTAATTATCTGTAAATAAAACTAAACCTGACTTAGGGCGGCAGGTTTGTTTTAATCCTTTCATTGGTAAAGGCATCTCCACATCGCATTGTGATGCAATTTGATGGAGGCTGTGAACCAATGCATTGGACATATGTCTCTAGAATCTAAAAGGTTTAATGTATTCTTTTAAAGAAATCAGTTCTTCCTGTATTGCTTTTATTGTATAATCTGCACTCATCTGTCTATTTGTAAATTACATGGTATATATGTATTTGACAAATGCAATTGCTGTGCATTCTTATTTGCACTGTACATATTTTGCTGGTTATTGAGTAATTAGGCTTCACCCTGGAGAATTCCACCACACACAGCAATGTCATGGAGATGCCCTATAATCTTGTCTACAAGGAGCTTGTTCTGCACAGTGCAAGCTAATAGATTGATATGCTCTCTGGGTGTTGGTATTACAATGTGTTGAGTTTGGAGTAATTAGATTTTCCATGGCAGAATTTTGCCTGACAATATAATTTTGAGGTTTTGCATTTAAAACTGTTTAGCGTTTTCAAAAACAAATTGCATCCTGACATTATCATTTGGTGACCCGTTAGAATCTTGATACTGTAGGATGACATTGATTCTCAAGAACCTCCTAAAATCATATGTCTTTAAATTGTAAGTCCTAGTGAGGAGGGCCATCTTCAACCAAAGCTGATGTACAATGAGGAACTACTGAGGCCAACTGCAGTATAGAGAATCCTATATAATAATTCGCTAGGATGTTTGTCAGAAGCTGTCATAAGCAGTACAGACTGCCTTAACGTGACGCAGCTGATACAGAGCGGGGCGCTCCGAATTCGGACTGGAGTCCACTCTGCACACTTTCCTGGGACCGCTTGGTGAGCAGAGAAGCTCCGGGCACCAGCCGAGGGTGCTGGGTGGCACTGTGGCCTGTGTACACGGCCTCTTAAACTAGTAAATAAATAAAAAAACAAATCCTAATTGACATTGGACTTTTAATGTGTTGGATACCTCTAGCATTCAAGTGGTTAAAGCCCCATTTAAATAATTGAGAATTATGGTAATTTTTATTCGTCCCCTATGGTGAATTTGATTTTCTCCAGAATGACTACAGTTCTTCATAGTTCATCTGCATCAGTGGGGATTATGCTCTAAGGCAGGCTAAAGAGGCATACCTGGGAACTCTCCAAATTTGCCCCACAGGCTCTGGTTTTTGCAGTGAATTACCGGGTCTCCTGGTACAGAGGCTGGTTCTGCTGTGGTGGGGGTTTCTTATGAAACTTTGCTCACTTCTCCTCCTTCCCACCCTGTTCCCCCCACTTTCGGGGACTCCAGACAAAAAAGTTCCAGGATACGTAAAGAGGTGATAAATCAGAAATGACTTCCCCGGTGATCTCACTTCTTCAGTTCCTATGTTATTCTATGGAGCTTATGTACTAAGATCTCCAAAATTGTATTCTAATTTGTCCCTAATTGGGCAGTTGGTTTGGTGCAGAATTGCACCTCTTAACTTCTTGAAAACAGTCCTATAGTCTTAACTCTTTGAGTGCCAGAGGGTTATGCATTCAAAGGGTTACCAAGATGCCCCAATAATGCCTAATAAGCTATAAATGCGGTATGAGGAGGGCCCTGTTCTTGTGATACTCTTTTTGTGTGAGCCAGTAATCGACCCCATAGGCATTTCTGGGAACTTTAAAAATGAGCTGACGATAAGCTGTTTAGAATATTAATGTACATTATGGGGAATATTAAAGATCCCCATAATGTAGGTTATAGTCAATATAGTAAATGTATACCTCTGCTAGATCCTACCCAGAGGTGCTTCATTCAGTCCTTAATTAACCTTTAAGATGCTATAACTTAGAAGTATATATAAGCTGAACCAGTTTAGAAACCAAAGAAGCAGTTAAGTGGTGCAGATCATGTAATTGGTAACACTGGACTGTCTCATTGTATCTTCGTCCTTCACCCTGATATTTGGTTCAAACCCCTGAGTCATAGGATCAGACTCTGAGAGTTCCCAGGTATGCCCATATGCCCATTATGTTTTTCATGCCAGCTAAACACATGCATACCTGAGAACTCTCCGGATTTGCCCCCAGAGACTCCTGTTTTGAGAGTGCATTACTGGGTCTATGGGGCAGAGGCTGATTCTCTGGATGTGGGGTGTTTCCTTTAAAACTCAGAAATCTCCTCTCCAAGTCACAGGTAAACCCCACCCCCCTTTTTGCACACAGGCAATTATACTCCCCAGCCGCACCAGAGGAGTCCCTCCGGGGACTCCAGAAAAGAAAGTTCCGAGGTCTGAAAACAGAGCAGCTAGTCGCCAGGTGAGCAGTAAGTGAACATTAAGTTATTGCGGGGTGAAAGTTCCCCTTTAATTGCATAGTTTGCCTTTAAAGGGATACTAATACTTTGTTTTATCTTTATTTTATTTTGTATGCATTACAAAAATATGAAGAACGATATAAGTCTTAGCTCTCAAACCTTTATGGTTTGAGAGAGATTTACAGGCAAAGTTTCCCCTCACTGACCAAAATGGTCAAGTCTGCCATTTAGCTGTGATATTTGGAATCCAGTCCGTGGACCGGCCGTGGCTGTGCAGCAGAGCCGAGATCACGAGATATAAGAAGAACTACTTAATTCGAATAGTCTACAAAGTGTGCCTGGTTTGCAAGCACACTTAGTAGACCGTTCCAGTGAACTAGTTACTTTTATATATTGCGATCTCTGCTCTGCTGAAGAGCCACCGGTTGATCTGCTGACCAGATTCCAAATCTAACAGATAGATGGCAGACTTGACCATTTTGGTCAGTGATGGGAAACTTTGCTTGTGAATATCTCTCAAACCGTTCTTCATGTTTTTTAAAATGCCCCTGATGACAGCCTCAGTGCATTCCAGTATGCCCATGCACACTGTTATCAAGTTCTGTGGGGCCCTATGATCCTAGGCCGAACACATACCTCCCAACATTTCAAATGGCCAAAGAGGGACACTTTCGTTTTAGGTGGTGTTGTTGGGAACGTGGCTGGTGAGGATTGCCGATAACTTTTTTTTGTCATTTCATGACCTCCTGATAGCTCTGTGTAACTGAACTCAAAGGGTTAAAGGGATAGTAATTTTTCAAAATAAAAGCAACTCCAATTAATCTTCATAGTATTTGGGCCTGGAGAGTGTTATTTCAATACTGTCAGAGTTGTAGTGCAAGAGTCATTGAATTATAAAATATCCCCCTCCTGCCCCTTTTACCTTGTGTAAGACACCTCCTCTCAGACGTGGAATCTGGTCTTAAGACCAGACAGCTCACAGCAAGGGAAATCTTCTTACTGTGAGAACAATGAAAACCCTGCCTCTCTTGACAGGTTTTTCCCTTATGCTAATTGCAAGCCATCTGGAGACCACCTTTCTGTTCTGAAGGGAGCAGTGTTACATCAGAAAACGGGCAGGAGGGGGATACTTTATCATTCATTTACTCTTGAACTACATCTCTGACAGTATTGAAACAACACTCTCCCTGGCCCTGATACTATGAAGATTAACTGGAGCTGATTTATTTTGAAACATTAATATCCCTTTAAACCTGTATACATTGATATTAAAAACCAAACAGAAGCAGCATTTCTATTTTAACAGAGATCTCAACCTATTCAGCACACTTTTCAATTGTTCCGTTTCTCAAGGAGACAGGCTATCTTGTTGTGTCTGGATAAAGAAATACACAGCCCCCACAATACCATTTTAAAAGTGGGTGAGCCAGAAGAGAAGCTCATATGTTACAGAAAAAGATTACCTTGATAAAATACCGATCCTGTTTTATACAGCAGCCTTCCCAGTATTGTGCGCTTACTGTTGAGCTGTTAAGATTGTTATTAAACTTTATGGACCATAAAGCCCATGGAAACAAGGCAAGTGAACAACTATGCCATTACAATAGTGTCAAAACAAGAGCCATATTTCATATCCTTTGAACTGCTAGTCGACATTCAGAATGTAAGTGCTCTCTGACTCAACCTTTTCCTGTGTTTTTCAACCTTAGACTTTAATGCAACATAGCTAATTTATGAACACTGAAGTCTGCATATGCCATTTAGTTCAAAGCTCTGCTATAAATCCCCATCTACCATTTTTGCCTCCCGTATTTTAGACTAGTACTGTTTGTTTGGATGTTTGATGCACATTTATCATCTCTTAATGTTTCCTGTAAACAAAACTTGCTTATTTTTAACCTTTTGCATACCTCCAAACATCTCAAATGGCTAAAGGCCGGGAAAAGCAGTGTATTAAACACGCCATGATCCTTGATGGATACTTTTGGGTATTCATCAATGATTTAGCGTGTTTCCCTGCTTTCTATATGCAAAGCAGGGAAAATTACGTAAATTGGCCAGTCTGGGGAAAAACCCCACGCATATGCATAAGCGAAAATGTGTATGCGTGTGTTTGCCCCTTGCATTCAAATGGGATCTGCCAGCTTGAAGCTAGAGGATCACATTTGTGGATCTATCTGGCCATCGCTTATTGAAGAATGAGCGATGGCCGTTTTTCTTGCGCATTAAGCCATTCCAGGGGAGGGCTGGCAACTTGTGGCCCAGAGGGCAAATTCAGTCAAGTGGCCCATTTCTATATCGTTCAAGTCCACTGTCCCAGCCCACCCCCTTTTGTTAATTTTAAAATTGGCATTAATGTTGTGATGTAAGGCAAGTGATACCACATAGCTTACAGCTGAAATTGGGCTACGTTTGCTTTCTGCTTAAAGGGATAGTAATACTTCGTTTTATCTTTATTTTATTTTGTAGGCATTTAAAAAACATGAAGAATGATATGTCTTATCTCTCAGACCTTTATGGTTTGAGAGATATTGACAAGCAAAGTTTCCCCTCCCGCCCCTTTTACCTAGTGTAAGCCATCTCTTCTCAGATGTGGAATGCAGTCCATAGACCAGACAGATAACAGAAGGGGACAATCTTCTTCCTATGTGAACAATGAAAGCCCTGCCCCCCTTGACAAGTTTTTCAGGTTTTTCCCTTATCTTAATTGAAGATTGTCCCTTTCTGAAATCTACCTGGGCACCTCCCTTCTGCTCTGGCTGAGCAGTGTTACATCAGTAAAAGGGGAGGGAGGGGGATACTTTGTCATTGAATTACTCTAGAACTACAACTCTGACAGAATTGAAATAACACTCTCCAATGTCCAAATACTATGATGATTAATTAGAGCTGCTTTTATTATGAAACATTACTATCCCTTTAAAGAGACAGTCACACACCCATTTTGACTTTAAATATTCTGCAGGAGTATAATATGTATGGTCAAACTGCCTGTACTTTTTATTTTTCATTTTTATTTCTTTTTTCTTTCCCCACACCTTCTCATCAGCATTCAGGGCTACTCCATCTAGATATCATTAGAAACAGGAGAGCTGCTCTGAATGTATGTGGTCAAAAAAGCAGGGATAGTTGAACAACATACCACTGCCCTGCTAAAGGAAAGATTGGGGGAGAGAGCCTATACACTGTCTCTGCTTTTCGGACCAGATACGATCAGAGCTGGACTCCTCCCTATAGAATCATCTAGATACTAGCCCTGACGTGTGAAAAATAAATAAATGTATAGGCAATTTGAATGTACATAATGCAGTTGTATAAAGTCAAAATGTGGAGTGACTGTCTCTTTAAGACCCATTCAGGGGAATGTACAAATTTGGTTCTTTGCTGTAATAGCTGCAGGAAAATATTCTTGTGCACTGCACCTGCTTAAATCCTATGTACAATGAGAATTGTTCTCTTTACACTGCTTCCACCAAGAGGAGGGCTGTAGAGGATTGTACTGTATGATTGTAATTAAGCATGTCGCTACTCTGTGCCTTGTTTATCATCATATACTAACAAGGAGCAGAGGAAGTTATAACAACATATTTTGGCTTGTGCTATAGGAGTGGCATTCAAGTTTTTAAAAACCCTACGTTTAAATAAAAGGGCATTTTGGGAATGTTTATTTGTCCCTGCTGCTGAGGATGGTTTTCCCTAGTTCCTGGTCCATTATCCTCCTTGGAGGCAACACATGTTAAATCTTTCAAATGCTCTAGAGGCGAACAGTCCAGTGCTATATCAACAGCAAGACATGGCCCTGTGCCCACATTCACTTTTGCTGGCTGGGGTTTAGCCTGATGGATTCCAGAGTAGTATTCCTAACCCTGCATGTCACTTTTTATTTGATAAAGCATGGAATATGCAGCACTCTCTATTCTCAAGTACAATAAATCCTTTAAGTTTAAAGCTCGCAATCTAATGCTAGGAACCTGAAATAATAGCCAGGGTATCAGTAGTATAAATGCTAATGTTAATTGCTTCTTTAACCCCTTGGATGCTAGTGAGACCTCTATGTCATCCGAGGCAGTGTGTGCATGGGAGAGGTGGTTGGGGGGCCAACAGGTGGCCCTGGGGCTACGTTTCACACACACACACTCACTCTTTCTCTGTCTTGTTCTCTCTCTACCTCTTGCTGTCTCTCTGTGTATGTCTAACTCTCTCTTCCCCTCTCTCTCGCTGTCTCTCTCTGTGTATGTCTCTCTCCAGCTCTGTCTAACGTATTGCAAATTAAGGCATTGGAGACCTCTCTAGCATCCAAGAAGTTAATCTAATTATAATTTTTCTTTGCTTTTCATTTTTATTTTTAATATTAACAAAAAAGGAACATTGTTTGATAATGTGACTAATAAAGTTATTCAGTACAATTGGGATCTGCGTGTTGTCACATTATTGAAGCATCCAGTGATGATTCAATTAACACTAACAATGTAGGACTGAGGAGGGGGGAATAAGAGGGAAGGAATAAAAGGGGGAGAAATAAAGGAGAGCAGAGAGGAAGGAAAGAAGAGAAAGAGTTAAAGTGACTTAGAGTTATGTGGCAGTTAGGATCTAATTGTGTAAATATTGAATTCTCAACTATTTGAGTGCCAGAGAGGAATCCAATGCATTGCAAAGCAATACATTGGATACCTCTCTGGCATGCATAGGGTTAAACATAATTGCCCTTATACGTCAAGCTAAAGAGGTGTACTTCTGGGACAAACCAACTGCACCATAGGGGAGAAACTGAAAATTCCTATTGTTTTAACCCTTTGAGTTACAGAGGGGTATGCAACGCATTGCAAAGCAATGCGTTGTGTACCCCTCTGGCACTAAAAGGGTTAAATGGTGCTTTTAACCCCTTCACAATACGTTGGAGACCTCTCAACCATTCTAAATGCATGGGAATGTAGTGAATGTTTGTTTGTACCCCATAACACCACCCCTTGTATGCCTCTGAATGGCCCCTCTCTAGCGTGATGAATAAGGTCCATTGGTGGACTTCAGGGCCAAATAGATGGCCCTTGGGGCAATTCTGGTCTCTGATCTTAAGGGTTAATATACATGTTGTATTAGTGGCTACCTTATTCAATTCACACCAAAGCTAAAATCTAAATATATTAGAAATAAAGTGCATAATATCCACCAAACTGCATTAAATAATAATTCACATGCACAGCAAAATATAGCACAGTAAATCAAATGGCAATAAACATCCCCGTGTCTGTTTCAACTAACAACATTAATCTGTTTCAAGAGAAAGATCAGTGGCCCAAAATTCAAATACTTAGCTTTTAAGTAAACAGTATTTCAAAGTGATCTCACCGCGTGCTGGCGGAAGATCAACTAGGACTGGAGGCTGAATAATGTTTGCTCAGACATACGGTGCTGTGTTTTCATGTTTAATATTTTACCTCATTTATTCATGGTATATAAATTGTAATTTAATCACACTTTTTGAACACATATCTTTGTGACTCAAAGTAGAAACATTTTTGAAGGGGAAAAAAAAACTCTTATAGAACAAATCTTTATTTTTACCATTTTTATCATTTGTTGACCCTTTGAGTGCCAAAGGATTGCTTCAGATATTTGCTTCCCCCATGGCTCAAAGGGTGACGTATAATATAAAGGTATAATGTTAATTTTGTTTGAATGCTATAAAATGCTAGTAAGATAGTCTCTGTCCAATAGAGAGATTCACCTCACAAAACAAAGCAAAGCAAATTAAAGTGGATCTATCACATATAGAGAAGTAATGCTCATTAGTTAGAGCATTTAGTGAAAAAGTTTAACATGTTACATTTTTTTTTTTTTTTTTTTTTTAAACCCGTTATCTTCGCAAAAATTAATGTTTAAAAAGTACCCAGCAGCCTACTTCCGGCTTGCCGCTCTGCCTCTGCTCCCACTTTCTTTGTCTAAGCTGCAGCGATCTCATTGGCAGAGATCGATATCTAGCCAATAAGATCGCTCCAGCCTAGAGACAGACAGCCTCTGTCATTGGAGGATGCTGGGTAGTGGGACGGGAGCAGCCTCTGTGCGTCAATCTGCGGCAAGAGGAAGTAGGCTGCTGGGCACTTTTTAAACATTAATTTTTGCACAGATAAAGGTTTTTTTTTTTTTTTTTTTAAATGAGTAACATGTTAAACTTTTTCGCTACGTGCACTAACTAATGAGCATTACTTCTCAATATGTGATAGATCCACTTTAAGGTTAGGATTTGAAAACTATACTGGTTGTCTGATGTATAATTACTAAGTCTCGGGACAGAGGGTGATTCTCTGTGTTAATGTAAATTGTGGTAATCCCTCCCACTCCTATGTACCATCCGGCTTGTTCCACTCACTTCCTGTAAAGTTTCACCCATTCTGGGGTATAAACCCCACCTTCCCTCTTCTTAGTCCTGCCTACTCCTATTAAGCCACATCCACACTGTGAGGTGAATCATGCCATGTGGACACTCTTACCTGCAGTCTTACCATTTACTCCAGAGGTATCTGTCAACAAAGTTCCCAGGTATGCTTATATCTTGCTTATATTGGGGTACCTTAGGGTGGTAGCAGCCTTAGTATATAATATGACCATATTATGTATCTAAAACCTCCACTTTAATACATTGATTATATGCAACACTCACTTTCATGGACCCTTTAAAAGGATAGTAATGTTTAATTTTAGCATTCTTTAAGGTTTGAGAGATATAACCAGCTAAAGTTCCCCCCTCCAGGCTGTTTCAGAGACATCAGTGCTCCAGCTAACAACAGATTCCTCTCATTTGACTGGATGGCGGCTCTTCAGCAAGCCGAAATAGCGCAATCTAGAAAGAAATACTTAATTGGAATGGTCTACAAATGTGCTTGCAAACCAGGTACACTTTGTAGACCATTTCAATGAAGTATTTATTTCTAAATAGCATGATTTTGGCTCTGGTGAAGAGATGCTGGCTGGTCCCGGGACCGGAATCTCCTGCTGTCCGCTAGAGGGCAGACTTCTCTGAAACGGCCTGGAGGGGGGAACTTTAGCTGATTATCTCTCTCAAACCATAAGGGTTTGAGAGACAGGACTTACATGAATGTAATTTTTTTTTTAATACCTACAATATTAAAGAATGTTAAAATTAAACATTGCTATCCCATTAAGAACCAGAGGTGTCTTCAATGCATTGCGAAGCAACATTTTGCACGCCCATCTGGTTCTTAAAGGGTTAAACTTGGCAGGAAATCCTAATGGCCTCTATGAATCAATTCTGGGTGGTTTTGTTCTACTAAAATATTTTTGAATTAGTACTGGATATCATGCGCATGAAGGCACATACAAGTCTTTCAGAAGGACTCCAGAACACCAAACTCCTCCCACTTAAGTCTTCTACGGAAGCTTTCTGTTGGAGGAGTTTGTACTCTAGCGTTCTGCAAAGTGAATCATGTCTGCCGCTGTGTACATTATATCCAGGACTAACTACAGATTAATTCTGGAGGACAGTCTACATGGAACTGTTTCATAATGGCCATTAGGATTTTCTGCCCAGATTAAGGAAAGTGGTTGTTTATTTGGAGATGTTAGTCTTCCTTTAACCACTTGGACCTCTCTAGCCTTTAACCGGTTAATGTTACAGAAACTGGTTAGAAGTGGTTGGAATGTATATAATACTAGCTAAATGGATGGAAATAAGTGAAACATACCTGGGAACCTTCTAGTCCCAGACCTCAGAAGGTCCACTTATATCTGGTGGTGGGAGTTGTGTCATCAAGTGGATGGGGCTTGATTGTGGTGGGAGGGATTGGGAGGAGGGGTGGGGTGTGCCCCTAAAATGGGCAGACAGTAGGAAGAACAGGGAGTAGCGTGACGAGAACTGGCTGTGCAGTGGGAGGAGTTACAAGTTAATTCATGGAGCCCTGATAACTAGCCTCAACCCCAGGACAACTGTAATTAGGTATAAAAACCAGAGTCTTTGGTTAGATCTTAACAGTTCACAGATATGATGATAAAGGGCTCAAATGGGTCTAAGAAAACCTGCAATTGCTTTTCATACCATTTCTACTCTACTACATTTTATTATTTAGTTGTGGTAACACTGGCCTATATGTACAAAGTAAAGTGGATCAATTCTACACCATAGGGGACAATTAAAACATTCCACTGATATAAATGGGATTTTTAACCCAATGAATGCTAGACAGGTCTTGTCTTATTACATCATAATGTGCTGGAAACCTTTCTAGCATTCAGTCGGATAAAATAATTTTTAGGGTATTACTTGACCTACTTACACCTCTTTGTGTAACTGAATAAAAGATTTAGAGCAAAACCAAAGTATTTTATTTACAAAGACTAATTTATAACCGCAAATAATGAAAGGGATATTAATGTCAGTTTTTAAGTAATTGCTATATTGTAGATATTAAAAAATAAATTATTTGATGTTAGTCTGGTCTCTCAAACCAGAATTCCCCACACAATAAAAAAGGGGAATCATGTCTGGGGGGAGATTAGGGTGACCACACATCCTGGAATGCTCAGAACTGTCCCTTATTGGGGGTCTGTGTCCCGCGTCCTGGGTCACCCCCCACCGGGACAACAAAGAGTCCCTGAATTGAGCAACATGTGCCAGTCCAGCCAGCCAATGAAATGTATTTGCTATATGGTCCTAGGCTGACACAGAGTAAGAGTTCCCACTGGAAACTCTTATTATGTCAGCCTCAGAAAGATAGTCAGTGTCGGCGGGAGCCTCAGCAGCGGGACCAGGGTGACCACATGTCCCGGAATGGCAGAATGGAAATGTGGTCACCCTAGGGGAGATCAAGAATGTAAAGTTAGGATTGGAGGATAGGGGGCTTGGGTAAAGGAAGGGGTGGGATGGAATAGGTTATAAAAGAGGATTACCTTTGTGACCACTTCCTCTTTGAAATTCACGTCTGAATCTCCCTTTCTCCCTCCTTTTTTGTTTTGTGTTGGAGTTTTGAATTGTTCAGGTCGTAAAAGCACCTGGGGGATTGTTTTTATCACAGCTGTGGTGCACTTTGGGCCCTTGCCAACAGGTTAAATGGTAAATTAATTGTGTGAGTTTTATGGTTAACAGGTGGATGTCATGCCAATGGCGCTGGCACATATTGCACCCGGACCTAGGTCGCGGGTTATGGCTCCCCTCCCCATTGAGCTGCACAGACCAGCTAATGGGGTGTGGTGGGATGAAGTGGAAATGTGGGTTGAGCTTTCACTCAATAGGATTGGGGCATATGTGGTAGTTGGCAAGGGCTTAATGGGATAGTAATACTTAAGATGTAAAAAATATATCTTGTAGGGTTTATGTCCACGAATAAAACAAGGGTACTCCCACTGGTGAGAGAGATTTTATTAAAAAACTAGTTGAACAGCCCGTGTACATGGGCCAGAGTGCCAGGCAGCAACGACCACGGTGCAGTCATGTACAATAGAGACTGCCCGAGCCGCGTCTCATAACGGAGCGGGGCACTCCGAATTCAGACCATAGTCCTCTCTGAGCCTGTCTCCATTATCAGCCGCGGCATGGGCAGTCTGTACTGCGCATGACTGCAGCGTGTGCAGCTGTCTGTACTGCGCATGACTGCAGCGTGTGCAGCCGTCTGTACTGTGCATGACAGCTTCTGACAAATATACATTAGCAATTATTAAATAGGGTTATAACAGCTCAAATTTTAATTTTTAGGTGCAATATCACAGTGGTCTGAAAATTTACTGTGGTGCTGTTATGCTACACCATCCTATGGAGATTTATGGTCTACAGACCAGAGCTGTCAATAGGATGGTGTAGCAACAACGCAACAGTAAATTTTCAGGCCACTGTGATATCGCACCTAAACCCTGCAATATATATTTTTTTTACATTTTAAGTATTACTATCCCTTTAAGGTGGGGTTTGGTTTACATTTAAAATATTTAATAAAGCTGTGGCCTTGTTTCATCCATAAAAGTTTGTGTGTATTTTGTTGATCAGTACCTCATGCCCACGACATGTATATTTTTAGAGATATAAGATGTTAAGCTTCCCCCCTCCCCCCCCACCTTTCTCAGATGTGAGATGTATAGCTAACAGCATGAGATCTTGGTCCTAGGACCGGCCAGCAGCTTTTCAGCTGAGCCAAAATCGCGATATCTAACAATAAATACTTCATTGGAATGGTCTACAAAGTGTGCCTGGTTTGCAATCACACTTTGTAGACCGTTCCAATGAAGTATTTATTTTTAGATATTGCAGTTTCGGCTCTGCTGAAGAGCCATCGGCCGGTCCCAGGACCAAGATCTCATGCTGTTGCTATGCATCTCACGTCTGAGAAAGGGGAGGGAGGGGGGGAAGTTTAGTATTGTATATCTCTAAAAATACACGGTTTGATAGACCAGACTAGCCTCAAATAATTTCTTATTTTTTTTTATAAATATCTACAATATAGAAATTACTTAAAAAATGACATTACTATCCCTTGAAGTCTAAACAAACATTAATGTGTGTTTTATTGCTGTGGAGCAATATGATACACGTATATACACACCACACGTTCTCATCTCCTAAACACAGGGACACCAGGGTAGGAAAGAGGGACACTTGGGAAGTATGGAGCCCGAATTTCTCTGAAGGGGGACACTTGGGAGGTAATATAAAGTATAGTTTCTGACATGTATTGCACTTTGTACAGAGCTTTATAACACTGTGTAATAAAAACTCTTTTCCAAACAATGGGCAAGAAAAAGCAGAGCAGCTGAAATTGTTTAATCCATTCTCCTTAAATAATAACGTCAAGGGCTTTTTTTTTCTTTTTTACATAACGCACCATCCAGCCGATATGTTGTAAGAATGATACTGCAAGGATTGGGTGTAAAAGCTGCAAACATGAACTTAGGCAAATAACTGCATCTACAATTTGTATATCTAATATTGCTCCCCAAGGAAGGAGTGAAGATTTGCTTTGTAATTTCAGCGTAATTAAAATGTTCCAAAGAATATAGCAATGGGTTTCACTCACAGACAGATTGTAAAGCATACTTTTTTGTGCAGTTGCAGAGAATACATTTACGTGCAAAAATGTGTTTTGGTATTTGGAAATGTTCCCAATCTGCTGTGTTTTAAATGTTTACAGCAAGTCAACACTGTCAAAACATGGTGAAAGTTACAGTTAGGTTATAATTACAAAACAGACTTTCAGTTTGTAAAGAAAAGCCTTAACCCTTGGCTTGCCAGATGGGCATACCTCCCAAGTGTCCCTTTTTTAGGAGGGACAGTCCCTCTTTTTGACCCAAATCCGTCTGTCCCTCTTTCCCACCCTGATGTCCCTCTTTTTAGGAAACCAGATTATGTGTTATGTATATATGAGTATCACATTGCTCCACAGCAATAAAACTCACATTATTGTTTGTTTAAACATCAATAAATGTGTTTATAAATTAGTCTGTGTAAATAAAATACTTTGGTCTTGTTATAAGTCATTTATTAGGTTACACAAGGAGGTGTCAATAGGTCATGAATTAGCCTAAAAATTCTTGGTAATGCCCCACCCACCAGCCACGCCCCCTAAAAACACAAGTGTCCCTCTTTAGCAATTTGAAATGTTTGGAGGTATGGATGGGTATCCAATGCATTGCTCTGAAGTGAGTTATCTACCCATCTGGCACACCATGGATTTAAAGTAGCAGTAAACTTTTTTTTATAAAAACCTATATGTTATAGAGCTTTCCCTGCTGAGTAAAACAAGGGTATTCTCACCATTGTCTGTTGTTTTATTCAAAACAACTGTCAGCCGGTCGTGGGGCAGTCATGCGCAGTAGAGACTGCCCACACCGAGGCTGATACAGACCTGGACCCTCCTTCGGAGCGTCCAGCTCTGTATCACCCGCGGCGCGGGCAGTCTGTACTGCGCATGAGTGTAGCACTCGCAGCAGTCTCTACTGCACATGACTGTGTCGTTACACACATTTCAGCGAGTTATTATATAGGATTTATAACAATTCAAATAATCAGGAAGTGAATTTACTGTGTTTACGTCCTGATAGTTCTAACTGGCAGGAGGTGACTCTACAGTTTCTGTCACATTCTATGGAGAACTGTGTCACTGATTTTTCTCTCCATTAAAATGTAACAGAAAAACTAATTGGAATTTGGCACTGCTAATGTAGAAAAACATTGGTTTAAACTGTAATAATTCTGAAAATATGCACCTCTCAGCAGCAAGAGTACTCTTATTTACAGGAAATGCTTTACAATATATATATTTTTCACAAATATAAAGTTTACTGCTCCTTTAAGTGAACCTGTCGCCCTCAGATAACTTTAGTTTGTTTTGCGGAGAATTAACATTGTATATTTTGTATTGCCATTCGTCTGTTAAAAAATAGTTTTGGGGGCATTTTATGCTAATTCCCAACACAGTGTGCTAATTAATTGTGTTGAAGGCCAAAGTTACTGCTAGCTCTGTTATTAGAAAAGGATCCAGTGTTTCTTCTCTGCCTAGATCATTGATGAGCAGCCAGGTCCTCCTCCCCCCAAGGCAGGTCTGTAACATCAGAGGGCTCAGAGGGTGCATTTGGGACAGGACCCCGGTATCCAAGTGGACCCATTGACCGCAGGGCCCAATAGGCACTATTTATGCCCCTGAGAGAATATCTTTATGATAGGGGAGCAAACAATATTTGCTCCTGTCATACCTCCCAACATTTCATATGCCCAAAGAGGGACACTTGTGTTTTAGACGATGTTGCTGGAGGCGTGGCTGGTGGGCGGGGTTTTGCCCAGAATTCTTAGGTCTGATTCCCTAAACACAGGGACACCAGGGTGGGATAGAGGGATTTGGGTCTCAAAATCTCCTTTTGACCTACATCCAAAAAATCTACTCTGTCATTGATATCGCAGATCTGCCTGTCCTTTAACACTCTGAGTGCCAGAAAGGAAGCCAATGCATTGCAACGCAATGCACTGGCTTCCTTTCTGGCACCCAAAGGGTTAAGTGTCAGAGATAAGCAACGTATAGTTAAGTAGCCTCACATTTTGCTCATTAATAAATGTAGTTGTACTATAATTATTCTAAGCTGACAATGTTGCATTGGAATCAATCCCCCTTTAACCTCTTGGATGCTAGATGAATGATTCATCTCTAGCATCCAAGGGGTTAAAGGGGGATTGATTCCAATTCAATGTAGTTAACTTAGAATAATTATACTGCAACTACAGTTATTATGAGAAAAATGTGAGGCTACTTAACTATACATTGCTTATCGCTGACACACTTAACCCTTTGAGTGCCAGAAAGGAATCAAATGCATTACGTTGTCTTCCTTTCTGGCACTCAAAGGAATAAAGGATAGGAGGCTTCACACTGAACACCCCTTCCCCTTACCCTGTGTCTCCGGATCTTGTGCAGGACTTCCTCCAACTTTGCCCACAACTTCACTCCTACTGAGCGCTTTCTCTGCTGCAGGGCAGCGCGCGACTGTGGAGGGCAAGAGTGGACTTACGCTATGTACGTGCGCATAACGTACAAATGCTTTGGCCAATTACATTGTTCTGCCTCCGCGCGAGCAAGCTGCATTACATGCTCACATTGGGGTGCCTCGAGCCACACATACATAACTAAGCATGGAAACCCCCCACCTAATGCTGTCTGGAGCGGGTGGGGGTTTCCATGCTTACTTATGTACGTGTGGCTCGAGGCAGACAGACAGGTTGTAGAGTAGGTTACAGGGAGCAGAGCAGGGTATAAACAAGCAGGGCAGATGTCTTGAAAGCGGGACACTGACTCTATGCGGAGGGACAGCGGAATTGAGCCCCAAAATCGTGGCTGTCCCGCGTAAATCGAGACGGTTGGCAGCTATGTCCTGTGCCCTACTTTTGCCACTGTCCCAAGGGTTACACTTTATGGTGAGATGATTTAAATAGTGTTTGAAAAAACATAGTTTAACCCCATGGATTCTAGAGAGATGAGTCCTTGAGACCTCTTTAGCATTAAATGGGTTAAATACACCACTTAAATCAATGGGAATTTTTTCAGAATTATTGTGTCCCGATTGTTCAATTGGTTTATCTCAGAATAGGCTTTAATGCCAGATCTCTCTCTTAGCTTTTATCTGTCCACCTTGGGTGACCCTGCCAGGAGTATATGCTTTGTTGGCACACACAGACACCCCTGCCACAATCAGACCCATAAGAAATGCTTATATATATATATATATATATATATATATATATATAAAAATATAAATAATATACAGCCTGGGCTTACCAAGACGAGACAGCACACAGTCAGATGAATTTTCAATATTTTAATCAGTAGAACATGCTTCACAAAACCAAACGTTTTCAGTTTCCATCATTGGACCTACATCAGGACAAACTGGACTAAAAATGTTTGGTTTTGTGAAACATGTTCTACTGATTAAAATTTTGAAAATTAATTTGACTGTGTGCTGTCTCATCTTGTGGAGCCCAGGCTAATTGCATGTGTACATTTGTTATGGGATGTGCACCAGATTTCTGATCTAACATCATTTTTGAGTGCCGCTGCCTGCGCAGCCTCAAATAGCAAGTCACTGATAACAGCTCTCCATAGTATCTTTGACACCGTAAGTTTGAACTGTTAGGAAGTTGTGTGGTACAGAACATAGACTTAGTTTAGAAGATAGAGAGAGAGAAGAAAAATAGCTCTTAACATAACGTGCCAGTTCAAGGGTATATCAAATGACCAAATTAGTAGATAAACACAAAATTACATCTCTGTTTAAACCAGTAAGTAAACCAGCCACCATAAGCCAGGAGTGAATTTCTGGTGGAAAGGGATTTGTACTGTGTTGGCTTTACCATTTCAGCTAAGTGGTTGGGTCCAGCAAGGATGAAGCTCCCTTGTGACCTTGAAATTATAGGTAGTTACCTACTTTGTTCATTGCCTGTGAATAGACATAAGATTATGTTATGAATGAAAGAGGACCTTGGATCTGATAAAATAAGAGCATTATTAACACATATAGTAAAATATACACAAGATTGGCCACTTGATTTGTATCTGCCACTAAATGAGTATTAGCACTTCCTAAAAATATCCCCCACTTACCTTATATTCTAATGGCCCCATTTATTCGTCCCATTGTCCAAGAGATAACTTCTTCAATCATTCCTACATATCATCATATCCATGGAGGCAGACATGACAGCTGCTGGTAGTGTTTTCAGACTGAAGAGAGCTTGAGCCTGTTTCATCCTTTAAGGACCAGAGGGGGATACAGGGGAGGGCTGGCAACATGTGGCCCAGGGGGGGGGGGGATACAGTCATGTGGCCGGCTTCTACTATCGTTCAAGTCCACTGTCTCAGCCCACCCCCTTTAGGTAATTTTAAAATTCTCATTACGTTGTGAAGTAAGGCAAGTGATATCACAGATCTTACAGTTGAAATGAGGCTACACTACCAATACATTGTAAGCTCTGTAGTAATTAAAGCTACAGTAGTGATACCATATATCTTACATGGGAAATGGGTTATGCTTGGATTGTAGCTCTGTGGTACTATTTGTGTAACTCCATTTCAGTTGTAAGCTATCGGTAGTGTAGCACCATTTACAGCATCAAGTGAGAGATTGAGTGAGGCAGTGGCCCACTGGCCCAGATATAATCTGGCACAGGGGGCAATTGCCCCCCTACCCCCCAGGCCAGCCCTCCCCTGGGGGCATATAACTTCACTTTTCTTTATGAAAAAAAAAAATATATAGGGCTTTTCCTGTTGAGTAAAGCACATTCCCACTGCTGAGAGATGTATATTTCCAGCAGTATTACAGTTTAAACCTGTATTTTTTTACATTAGCAATGCCCTCCAGTGGTCAAATTCCAATTAGTAATTCTGTTACATTGTACTTGGAGAAGAAAGTCAGTAACTTGCAGTTCTTTGCAGAATATGGTAGAAACTGCTGAGTCAGTTAGAACTTTCAGGAAGTTAACACAGTCAATACACTTCCTGATTATTTGAACTGTTATAAATGTTGAATACAACAACTGACATCAGTTAAAGTGCCCTTGATTTACTCTGCAGAAAAAGCTCTATAACATAAATGTTTTTAATAAAAAAAAAAGTGTACTGCTACTTTAAAGAATTGAGATTATCATGTGCAATGAGCATAGTTTGAGATCCTGAAGACTTGCAGACACTAAACAAATCGCCAGTAAGTTGCAAATCATATACAGTATTTATTGAGACAGAGTAACAAAGGAGGCACAGATTTGGATCTGTAGGCCCTTTTGGAAGGTCCAGAACATTGCCTCCTTTGTTATTCTATGTTGTAATCTTTACTATAATATATATATATATATATATATATATATATATGTATATAAAAGGCCAGATGTATGTTTGTCCGATGCAGTCATGCGCAGTAGAGACTGCCTGAACGCAGACCAGATGTATGTTTGTCCTATGCAGTCATGCACGACAGAGACTGCCCGATGCAGTCATGCGCAAAGCTTGGCCCATGTACACGGGCTTTTACACTGGTTAATATATAATTTGTTTATAACTGACAGTGCTGTGGGCAATCAATTTATTTGTCTATTGGAGCCTTTGACTAGGGGATTGCCCCACATGCATGTCATGATTCACAGAGATATTTGTCCATTATGTCTAATGATGCTTTCTGTCCTGCCAGCAGCTGTCATGTCTGACTCCATGACCATTACATCCAAGACACAAGGGTAAGATTCATAGGGGCTTTTAGGATTTCCCAGCCATTTTAAGGTTAGTGGGGGGTTATGTTAGGAGGTGTTAGCCCTCATTTAAAGTCTACATTCCTGTGGCATTCTGTCATTATACAACCCATTATAAGTGTGTCCTTGTTCAGTATGTTGGATAACCTTCCTCACAGGTGCACAAGGAAAAGCTCTATGTCTTCCAAGGAGAACATATGGCTGAGTTTGAGTCTGGGACTAAAATGATGTATTAATTTGAAGAGCTTGGAGCTCCAAGCTATGCTTTGCTGCAACAGCTGGTTAGTTTTCTATATCATATTGTCAGCTAACAATGAAAGATAAACAATTGGAAGAAGCAGGCTATATTGTTAGTAAAAACCACTTGAAAAGTTGTCCAATTTCCCAAGGAAGATTTCTTGTAGGTCCTTTACATACTCATTTTAATCAATGATGATTGTGTTATTCATCATTAAACATATGCAACATTCTTCTATTGCCTATAAAAATGAACTCACACAGGGCTGTATTCAATGTGTAACCCTTTCAATGCCCTAGAGGTATCCAAAGCATTGTGTTGGATACCCCTCTGGCACTCAAAGGGTTAAATTGGAACTATCACCTTAAATAAAGTCCCCCCAATAATTAGGCATATAGCGATAACTTTAGAAATAGTGCTATTACCAAGTATAAGTACCGCATTATTAAGAAATCCTTCTTCTTCTGAGACTGGTGGCCAAGCATGCACACAGATATCTTGGCTCAGAGACATCTGCTCCCTGCGCTGTCCTTCCTGGTCTCCTTCATGGTACCTTAAGGTAACAGGAAGGGACTGATGGTGCAGGAGCACAGATGCCTCTGAAGCAAGAAGCCTTAATAATAGCACTATTTCTAAGGTTATAGCTATATGCCTAATTATTGGGGGGCTTTATTTAGGGAGATAGTTCCATTTTAAGATGTGTAATTCTGGAGGAACCAACTGTAGCACAGGGAGAAATTAAAGTAAACAATTTATTTAATTTGTGATGCTAGTGCTGTCTCCTTAAATTGCAATGAATACCTTTCTAATATTCACAGGGCTAAAGGCATTTTAATTTCTCCCCTGTACAGTTCATTGAATACATCCTCTAGGGAATATAAAATACCCAGGGCTGTATTCGGGAAGATAAGGAGGAGCAATTCTGGAGCACATTTAAATGGAGCTTTTAACCCCTTTCATGCTAGAATGGTCTGTAACACATTGGATCAGTAAAGTTTTATTGTGGAAAAAAATTGCATATTCTAGTGATTTTCCTGACAAGTAAAACAAGGGTCCCCTGCAGATATCCCATTAATGCTCTATTCAAAAGATATAACAGTTCCAACTGTCACAAAGTAATAGAGATGTAACTACCACATTCTGTGCAGTGCTGAAGCCTGTGGCTCACTTCTTCTATACAATGTAATATCATAACTGACCTGATACCAGGTGAAAATTCTGGACAGCAAGTGGCACTGTTGGTGATTTTAAAAGAGCTTTCAAAATTATTAGAAATTTGTATTAGCCATTTTGTAATTAGAAAATGATTAACTGTATAGGTTATGCAATGTAAGGCTGTGCAGATACTTCCTGTCTTACGTTCTCCACTATGGACAACCATTTAATGGGGGAGGGTGGTAATGTAGAGCTAGTACAAGAAGAATATGGGTGACATGCCTTAATTAGCATTATCTAGATTATTCAAAAACTAGCTTTCTAAATAAAGTAACTGCTACAAATTGTAGAAGATTTTGAAAGCTCTTTCAAAATAATCAAGTTTTTCTTTTTAATGTGATAGGAGTCCTTCACTGGACACCCCTCTGGCAATCAAATGGTTAATTGTAAAAAAAAAAAAAAAAAAATAAAAAGTTTAAACTGTAATAACTTTGAAACAAGATTTACTTTTCTTTAAAAGAGAAATAAACTTTTTTTTATGGAAAAAAAGTCATAGCTCTTTTCATGGGTGCTGCCACAGGTACTGCTGGAAGATTAGCTATTCCAACGTTATTACAGTTTAACCTTTTTTACATTAACAGTGCCATTGGTGTTCAGACAGTTTACCTACAGTTCATCTGCCATCAAGACAGTTATTTTGTTGCATTTTATGAGAGAGGTGAGTCACTGGCTACAGTTCTCCATAGACGGTAAGCATAACAGTCTTGAACAACCTTGAACAATCCCTCTCAGGCTTTAAGTCTACCCTGAAATCTTATCTTATGGAGCACTGGGACCAATCACTACCTTTTGGCAAATCAGAGCACTTAACACCCTCATACCCATCGTCTCCTTTTACCTATTTAGACTGTAAGCTCCTTGGGGCAGAGACCTCTCTCCTATTGTTTCTGTGACTGTGACACTTTATACACTTATTTATTTTAACATTCTACTATTTTAAGGTGCTGTGTATGTACACTGTGTGGGCCATATAGATAAAGCTATACATACATACATACATACATACCAGCTCCACTCTTATTGACAGTTTGAACAGTAACACCTTTTGAATGAAGCAATTACTGGTTGTGAGAATATCCTTGTTTTATTGAGCAGGAAAAGCCCTACACTGTGTTTTATTAAGAAGAGTTTAGTATTCCTTTAAGAGGGATTCTGGTGACAAAGCAAAAATTGTTTTACCACATGGAAACATTACACATTCTCATCTGTGAAAAAAATGGTGTGATGGCAAAGTAGGGATAT
This sequence comes from Rhinophrynus dorsalis, assembly GCA_037306005.1. Lineage (NCBI taxonomy): Eukaryota > Metazoa > Chordata > Amphibia > Anura > Rhinophrynidae > Rhinophrynus > Rhinophrynus dorsalis. The sequence goes on along the minus strand of CM074722.1, from coordinate 350,035,504 downwards.
GTGTGGGGAAGGGTTACCATTTTATCATGGGTTATTGTGTCCCTATTTTTAGAGCATAAAAAATAAACTAATAAAGGTCACTAACAAAACAATATTTCATCTTTATCAAAATATTGTAGGTTACATCTTAAAACTTTTTTTTTTTTTTGGAGGGATATCGTGTTCCTGATCTTTAGCCTGAGATCTGCAAATGCACAAAATATATATCTAGTGCCCACATAACATATACATTAAAAGAAATAACCTCTGTTAGGTTTGTTTACTGTGATATTTTGATTTATGAGTTACCGCCACATACTATTGAAGATGAAAAATAAATATGCAAAGCACTAGAAGACTTTTAATGGGGTTACCATCCCAGCTGAGCATTGCTCCACAGAAACTGACCTTGAAATTGCTATTCCAACACAAGTCAAAAAATATGCAAATATAGAAATAAAAGCAGGCTCTCTGAACCTTTACGCTGTGTTAAAGTTCTAGGGAAAAAGGCGTAGAAAATCCACATTTTGCAGGTGCACTTTCTGTATCTAAAGTGTCCTTGGTCTGCAGGCAGCTTTGTGAGTTAGCTATATTTAGGGTAGAATATTATCAGCCTATCATCTACAGACAATATCTACAGTAAAAATAATAGGACTAAGCTAAGGGGTTCACATATCTCTTTTAATTTGGGGACAATTATAGAAACACACACACCCTACATTCTTCCTTTGATTTGTGCTTAGTACAATAGAATTACATTTTCATAAGCATCCCTGATTTAAAGAGATATTTGGTCATCTTAGTGTAAGAAAATGTATTGTATTGTAGTTCTCAGTGCAGCCCCATTTTTTGTGGCTTTGATTTAAATTTTAGTCTTCAAATCAAGCTCATCAGTGGTGTAATGGTCATACCTAAGAACTTCCTGCACTCATGTGCTGCGATTGGGGATATGTAAATGCCACAATTCGCATCATAAGGGTGAGTGGCTTAATTGGGTGGACATGGCTTATCGGCGTGGTACCTGGGAAGTTGGCGGAACAGGGAGGGAAGGAGGAGAAGTGGGAGGAACAGGGTGGGAAGGAAGAAACTCAATATCTCCGGAGAAACAGCCTCGGGCTCTGGAGACCCGGTAATTATCTCTAAAAACTGGAGTCTCCGAGGCAGATCGTGAGAGTTCCCAGGTATAGTAGTGGTATACTGGTATTTTAAAAGTTGAAGGGAGGTACAAAGTGAGTGGGAATGATGGAAACAGATAGAAGGATGGCTATGTGAGGAAACCTATGACAAGAGGAGAGAGGAATACAGAAAATAGAAGAGGGAATAATTGGGGGAGAGGAATATAGAGAAGGGGAGTTGGGAGTGGGAATCAAAGACAGAGAAAAGTGAAGCAGTGTAGGGTATGTAGGGGTGTAACCGTGATGGGAGAGGTAGAAGCAGAGAGAGAGTGTAACTGGAGGTGCTACTGTAACTTGTACATGACAATATGATGACTTGTCATTGCTCTCAGGCACCTGGTCACTGAGATGAGCATGGCACTGGGCAGAGCAGCAGGAAAGGAGCACCTCCAGTTACCAGAAACAAATGTGAGACTGAATGACTTATTTATATCTGCAGTGGGAACATGGGAGTTCCTCCTGCACACCTGGAGTGGCACATATTTACTGGGCTAGGAGTGGACACATGAGAGGGCACATGTTTACTGGGGTAGGACTGGACACATAGAGGGGTACATATTTACTGGGGTATTAGTGGACACATGAAGGGCATACATAGACTGAAGTAAGAGTGGTACATGGAGTGGCACATATTTACTGGGTTAGGAGTAGACACATGGAGTGGCACTTGTTTACTGGGGTAGGAGTGGACACATGGAGTGGCACATGTTTACTGGGGTAGGAGTAGACACATGGAGTGGCACATGTTTACTGGGGTAGGAGTGAACACATGGAGTGGCACATGTTTACTCGGGTAGGAGCAGATGCATGGAGGTGTACATATTTACTGGGGGTAGGAGCGGATGCATGGAGGTGTACATATTTACTGGAGGTAGGAGCGGATGCATGGAGGTGTACATATTAAGTGGGGTAGGAGTGGATTCATGGATGTGTACATATTTACTGGGGTAGGAGTGGATGCATGGAGGGGCACATACTGCGGTAGGAGCGCATGCATGGAGGGGCTCATATTTACTGGGGTAGGAATGGATGCATGGAGGTGTACATATTTACTGGGATAGGAGTGGATGCATGGAGGTGTACATATTTACTGGGATAGGAGTGGATGCATGGGGGTATACATATTTACTGTGGGTAGGATCAGATGCAAGGATGGAGAACATATTTACTGGGGTAGGAGTGGATGCATGGAGGTGTACATATTTATTGTGGTAGGAGTGGATGCATGGAGGGGCACATATTTACTGGGGTAGGAGTGGATGCATGGAGGGGCACATATTTACTGGGGTAGGAATGGATGCATGGAGGTGTACATATTTACTGGGATAGGAGTGGATGCATGGGGGTATACATATTTACTGGGGGTAGGATCAGATGCAAGGATGGAGAACATATTTACTGGGGTAGGAATGGATGCATGGAGGTGTACATATTTACTGGGATAGGAGTGGATGCATGGGGGTATACATATTTACTGTGGGTAGGAGCAGATGCAAGGATGGAGCACATATTTACTGGGATAGGAGTGGATGCATGGGGGTATACATATTTACTGGGGGTAGGATCAGATGCAAGGATGGAGAACATATTTACTGGGGTAGGAATGGATGCATGGAGGTGTACATATTTACTGGGATAGGAGTGGATGCATGGGGGTATACATATTTACTGTGGGTAGGAGCAGATGCAAGGATGGAGCACATATTTATTGTGGTAGGAGTGGATTCATGGAGGTGTACATATTTATTGTGGTAGGAGTGATTCATGGAGGGGGATACATTTACTTGGGCAGCAGGAATATGTAAAGGAATGCTCCTTTATCAAGGACTAGTGTAAAAGCCTGTGTAAGGTTAAGGTCCGGGTAATGTTAACCCTTTGAGTGCCAGAGGGCTACACAATGCATTGCTTTGCAAAGCGTTGTGTACCCCTCTGCCACTCAAAGGGTTCAGTGGCCGCTACCTAACTGCTCCACACGGTGCAGTCTTGCGTTGCCTCACTCACCCGATGCAGTCATGCACAGTAGAAACTGCCGAACTGGGGCAGTCTCTACTGAGCATGACTGCATCGTGACAAACATCCTAGCAAATTATTATATAGGATATGTATTAACCATACGAGTGCCCTGCAATTGAAAGGAGAAGACTCTCTAATTTCTCTCCCTCCAGTCTTTTGTTTAGCAGGGATAGTGCTGCTGTCATGGGTGTCTGGATAAACAAAGGGGCTGGATGGGCTGGCCTGGGGGTCATGTTATGGCTTTGCACCCCCCTGGAAAAATTTCTACGGACACCCCTGGCTGCTATCCTTGCTTTATTGACCAGATCTAGTCAGAGCTGGACTCATAAAGACATCTAGATAGCATAGTCCTTAAGACTCATCTAAAAGTGTGGGGAAAAAAGTAGGTGAAGATGAAAAAAAAATAAAATAATAAGTATAGGCGATTTGACTTTACTTATTGTGCAGTTGCAGAATATGTAAAATCAAAACAAACAGGTACTATTCCTGCTAGTGGTAATCAAAGGGTTAGGTTAGATCAGGGATTCTCAGCTCAATTCCTTGGGGTGCTCCAACAGGCCAGGTTTTCAGGATATCCCTAATTTTCCTTTACAGTAAAACCAATGATCACATAATCAAATAATTTGTTTAACCCTTTGAGTGCCAGAGAGGTACGCAATGCATTGCTCTGCAATGTGTTACGTACCCCTCTGGCACTCAAAGGGTTAACCTTTTGTGTAACAGAGGGGGATCCAGAGCTTTTGCAAAGCAATGCGCTGGGTAGACCTCTAGCACTAAAAGGGTTAAAAATGTTTTAAGATCAATGTTTCTATATCCTAGCATTGATAATGGACTATTCAGACTCACTATATACTCGGACTTATGTTTACCTTTTCTATATATGAGTTATCTTGTCTAATAATGCAGTGTTTGCCTATAGTCCAAATGATGGCCTTAACCCTTTGAGTCCCAGAGGGGTACGCAATAATCTGGCCTTCAAAGGGTTAATGGTTTACAGATAATCCGTCTGGTAGCTGAAAGGGAGTGAATGTGAAGTCCTTCTTCCGGTCTGTCTCAGCCATCAGTATTTCAT